>PVIW01009323.1:0-46692 GCA_004026585.1 Noctilio leporinus
GCCTTTGTTTACCATGACTTGAAATACTTTTTGCCATTCCCTTCTGGCTTGAATTGTTTCTGTTGAATAATCATTTGATAGCCTTATTGGAGCCCCTTTGTATGTTATTTGTCTTTTCTCTCTTGCTGCTTTTAGGATTCTCTCTTTGTCTTTGAAATTCGCCATTTTAATAATAATGTGCCTTGGTGTTGGTCTGTTTTGGTTGATCTTCATTGGGACTCTCTGTGCTTCCTGAACTGGATTCATGTTTTCACTCATCATGTTAGGGAAATTTTCTATCATGACTTTTTTGAACAGGTTTTCCATTCCTTGTTTCTCTTCTCCTTCTGGTATCCCTATGATACGGATGTTGTTACGTTTCATGTCCTGCAGCTCTCTTAACCCCTCTTCAGTCTTGTTCAGCCTTTTTTGATTCTCTTGTATTGTCTTGGAGTATTTGTCTACATTATCCTCCAACTTGCTGATCTGGTCCTCTGCTTCCTCTAGCCTACTGTTGATTCCTTCTACTGTATTCTTCAATTCAGAAATTGTATTCTTCATTTCCTGCTGGCACTTATTGATGGTTTCCATGTCCTTTTTCATGCTGTTGTAGTTCTCAGTAAGTTCCTTGTAACTTCCCTGGAGTTCTTTGTAATTTCCCTGGGGTTCTTTGTAATTTCCCTGGAGTTCTTTGTAGTTCTTCTGGAGTTGTTTACAGTTTTCTTTGATGTGGCTGAGCTCACTGAGCTTCTCTATCATCATCCTTTTGAATTCCTTATCTGATATTCCAGGTGCCTCTGTTTCATTTTGTGTTCTTTCTGGGGATTCTTCCTTTCCTTTTGGTGATGGACTGATTCTTTTTTCCCCCATGTTGGGTGTCTGTTCTTGCTTGCTCTTTATTTATTTATTTACTTTTGTTCTTTCCTTTTGTTAACCTGCTTTGATTCCTTGCCTTAGTTGAGCACTCTTCTGTGATAGATTTGTGGAGTTCAATGTTGCTGTCTCCCAGATTTTCTCCACTTGCTGTTCTTGGTGTGTCCTTTATTTGTGCTTTCTGGTTGTATTCTGGGCCTGTGGGCTTTTAGCAGAAATAAAAACAAAAACAAACAAACAAACAAAAACAAAAACCAAAAACCAAACCAAACCAAACAAACAAAAAAACATGCAAAAGGAAAAAAGAAATAAAAATGATAATAATAATAAGATGAAAGGGTTTAGGTGTCTGTTCACCCTTTATGGTCTCTGTTTGGTCCAGGTGGAGCCAGGACCAGTGGGTTTTATCAGGGAGAAAAGAAAGGAGAAAGATAGAACGAAAGAAAGAAAGAAAGAAAGGAAGGAAGGAAGAAAAAACAAAGTGGGAGAAAGCCACAAGACAAAGAGAAATCAATATTAATAAAGAAAGCTTTTAGGTGTCTATTCCCCCTTTATGATTTCTGATTGATCCAGGTAGAGCCAGAAAAGGAAAAGGAAAAATTAAAAAAAAAAAAAAAAAAAAAAAAAGGAGTGGGGGGAGGAAGAAAAGAATAAAGAAATAGTTTAGGTGGCTGGGGAAGGGAGGAATACTTAGATTGAGGACTGGGAATGCGTTATAGCCACAGAGTGAGTAGACTTTAATTCGAGAGTAGGGGGAGGGTCTTGGGTATTTAGGTGGATTGAGGTATGGGGGGGATTAAGGATATGTGAGAAGTAATTTTGCAAAGGATATGTTGGGGATTAATAGTTTATATTGCTCTCGGTATAACTCAGGTGCTTGAGATTAGCAGCAATCCCTTTCCTGAGGCTGCCTCTTTTTCTTGGTCAGGACTTTACAGTCTATAGTCTATATTCTAGCCAGTCTTGGTGCGTGGCAGGGCCTCTGATTGTCACAGTCAGGGCTTATTCTGAGTGTCCGCCCCCAGGTAGGCTGGGCCTTCTGCAGCCTGGCTGGGTTTTAGGGCTGTCGGTATTCTGGAGCCCGCAGGGTGCCCCCTCCCACCCCTGGTGGAGGTTCCTGCCCAGGATGAGCACCCAGCACCCCTGCAGGGCATCCCGCAACTTTGCCGGTTCCTCTGATGACTGGCTCCACCCCCGCAGTTCCGAGAGGAGGCCGCCCCTGTCAGTCAACACTGTCTGGGTTCCTCCTGCACTGTCCCATCCTTCTGGGGCAGGCACCACTCCTCCAAGCCAACCAGCTCTCCGCAGAATCCTTTATTTGGCCTCTGTGATGGCCCTTCCCAGGCATGGGCGTTGTGGCCTTTGTCTCTGGCAATGGCAGGTCAGTTGCCACCGCTACTAGTTCCCAGCTCTCCAGCTCGCCGTTTGTAGTTTCTGCTGAGCCTGGGGGCCTGTGTGGTTGTGCAGGGCTGTGCCTTCCTCCTCGCAGGGGCTTCTAGCTGCTGTTTCCCCGGTGGCCCAGCAGCACCGTTTTCGGCCCTCTCGCCGCCATGGCTGGTGCCCTTCCCCGCTCCCCTGCTCTGGCTTCCTGCAGAACTCTTCTCCTCCGCCTCTAGCCCAGCCAGAAGCCTCCTCTCCCTGTTGCGGGAGTGAGTCTCTCACACAGTCCCTCCCCTGCAAGAGTTCAATTCCGCGTTCCCTACGGCATTTGCCCTTGCTGCCCGCACTTCATTGGTGAGACTTCCAGTTGCCAGGGAGCCTGGAGCTGGCCTCAGTCAAATATGCCCCTCTGGGCAGAGCCTCCACTGTCCAGAGCCGACCTCTGCCTGCTGGCCAGTCGGTTGGGAATGCCTCACCTACTGTCCTGCTGGCCTCCTCTGTGTCTGGGCTGTGCTCCCCTGTGTCCAGATGCTGCCTGCTCCAATTTCTAGGGTCCTGAAGATGTCTCACGCTCCCTATCTTGTCCTCTAGCTGCTTTGGAACTCGAGAACACCATCAGCACTGCTCTCTACTCTGTCACCATCTTCTCTCCGGTCCTGAATTATTCAGGAGTTTTAAATGATCTCATCTAGATGACTCCGGACATGTGTCTCCCAACCAGGAAGCAGTGAAGCGTTCCTTCCATGGTGTCAGAATGAGCACCTACCTGCTAGGTTTGATGAATTGGATGGTGCTGTACATGGACTCTGGACAGTGAGACCCCCTGGGCCTCGCATTTTCATAGTGTCTGCCACCAGGAAACCCACCGGATGTGCATGTGAAGATTTTAACAAGATTCACTTGTGCATCTGGTACGAAGATCCTCTCCCTCTTTCTGAAATACACCCAGGGCTTTCTCCATTGCAAATGCCTGATTTTTGTGTAGTAAACCTTTGTAAGCAAGATTGAGGTATTCATATGTTCCTCCTCTGCTTTGAACAGCTGGTCAACACCTTTAATCCTGATACTGTATACTTTCCTCCTAGACAGCTAATCATCAACCCCCATCCCTGAAAGTCTCCCAATGGGCCAGCTGGTTGACACCATGGATACCTGGTTTGCCAACTGTCGCTGTAGTCCAAGTGGTTGATCCCTGCTTCCACAGCCCATTGACAGAGTTCCTGCCAGGCCAGCTTGTCCACCCCCAATCTTTGGTGCACTGACTTTTTCCATGGGATCAGCTAGTTGACCACGTGATCCTCAGACCACCAAGTCCCTACCAGGCCAGCTTGTAGCATGCTAATACTCAAACTGCTGACCATTCCCATCTGGCCAGTTGGTGGACCCACAGATCCTCAGCCCAACTGTCTTCTCCGGGCCAGCTAGTGGAACGCCTGATCCTGGGCCTGCCAACCATCCCTGCTGGGCCAGCAGGTCAACCCCGCAATCCTCAGCCCATTGACAGTCCCCATTAGGCTAGCTGTTTGAACCCCCATTCCTTGGCCAGTGAAGTCCTCATTAGGCCAGCTTGATGATCTCTTGATCCTTTGCCTGCCAAGTTCCTCCTGGGCCACCTTGTAGAACTCCACATTCTTGACCTACTGACAACCCCAAACTGGCCAGCTGGTCAATTCCTAGATTCTCAGCCTACCAACTGTCTTCTCTGGGCCAGCTTGTCAACCACCAAGACAGCCCATGGTCTGTCTTCTTCAGACCAGCTGATTGACCCCATTGATTCTCAGCTTACCAAGTCTTTGCCATGCCTGCTCATCAACCCTCTGATCCTCAGCTTGTCAACATTCCCCACCAGACCAGCTGATGGACCCTTCAGATCCCCAACACGCCAGCCAAATCCCTGCTGAGACAGCTGGTGGGGATTGTGGAATGCTGGTTAACCAGCACCCATATCAGGGAAAAAAATGGGAGGGGACCCTGCTTTACCCTATACTTGGCCCTGCTCCCACACCCCTGAAAATGGGGCCCAGGACGATCTGCACCTACCATCTTTGCAAGCCCATTTCACCACCCCAGTTTGTGGTTTGGAAGCCCACCTGAGAGGTTCCAGGGACAGAGGTGGTAGTCACTGAGCCATGTTGTGGTTTCCTGGAAGAGCCCATTGAGGTGGGACACCTACCCCCAACTAGGCACCATGGCCTGCCATCTTTCCTCCTCCCCAAGCATACCCCAGGTCCACCCTCACTGTGCCACCATGGCCAGGAGGCTGGGGAAGGGGATAGGATGAAAGGAAGGATGAACAAGAGAACATACAAACCCTTGTGTCAAGGTCTGTGTTTCAATAGATCACTTCAAGGGATCTGCTTTGCTACATACAATACCCTGACCTAGAAGCTGGCCATCTATGAATAGTTTAGTGCCAAGTTTCCCAGGAACCTGTGCTGTGTAAGGGGTGAGGGGGAAGTCCAGAAGCTTAATCTCATTAGCTCCTCAGCCAAGCACTGCACTGACCCCTGAGAAGCTGGGCACACAGGCCCACCCTTCACCTCTCAAGGCAGGCAAAGGAAGGTATGTGGAGTAGTAAAGGGCCCTGACAGGTTGGAAAACCAACCCCCAGACACATACACACTGGGGAAGGAGCAGGGGATGGGCAACACAGCCCTGGGGTGGTGACTGATTATCAAACAATGCTCAGACAGGTATAGCCCTGGGAGGAACCTGGGGCTGCAAGTGCATTCAAAGTGTCAATGGTTTATGTGTTCTGCAATTCACATTAATTCTCACAGCCAGCTGCATTCTTCATTGACACACGAGCCAAGTGATCACCACTAAGACTCACAAGTTTTTTGCGTTTCTTGCTTTTCCTGGCACTACACACTACACACCTTGGAATTCAGGGTTGCTTTGGGCTGGCCAGCAAAGAATAATAACAGACTCAGGTGGGTCTGGTGGATCTCACACTTCAGGACATCCTGGAGTGAAGCCCACATAAGGGTTCCTGCCTTTCCCACCACACTTGAGGGCATAGGGAGGTGGAGTCTATGGGTGAGGTCAAAGCAGAGCCCTCCCAACTCCCCTGACCACCCCCAACCTGAGACTGACAGGTGACCACCAAGGCATCTTTTAACCTCCATGTCAGCACATGCTAGGTATCTGGAAAGAGGGGGATCAAAAGTCCTGGAGTTGGGGAATACAGCATGCACCCCAGAGCCACTGCCACCCTCTAAGGCTCCACCACCTGCCTTGCCACTGTGACCATCTTCAGCACCCCTGGATTTGTGGCACCATCACCTGGGGGACCCTGGCTCACGCATCAGAGCCTTCAACCCCTCCCCTGCCTACCACCACCAACACCATCTGCAGACACCCAACACTTCCTGATCTATTTTCTTGCCCTGCCTCTGTATACCCACATGGGCCAGGTTGTTCCCACCATGGGGACAAAGGGCTGTGGCTGGAAGTGAGGGTGAAGGTGGGTAGGTGCTGGCATGTGTTGGGGCAAGAGGATTAAAGTGGTAAGGGAGGAATGTCCAAGAAAGAAGAAGGGGCATGGCCTGATGGAGCCCAGGTGGAGGTTGCAGGACCATATGCCAAAGGGGCAGTGGCCAGACAGCCAATGGGTCAAAGGAAGTCATGGATGTTTGGGACTCATGGCCAAACACTCCCACCCCCACCAATGAGTCACCACTTTTTTCATTTTCTCCCTCTCACATCCCTCAAGAAATTGCTCAAGGCCAGTGGTACCCACAACTGCTCCAGCCCACTCAGCACTGCATGGGGTGTGTCAGTTGGAAATGTCCACCCAGTACTCCCATGGCCTCTTTCTCTTGTTAATGAGCCTTCCATAGGTTCACTTATGAAAACCTTGTTACCACTTTTACTTTCTCTAGAAGTCAACCACCTTCTCAGTGCTCTGTAAGGGTGGTGGGGCAACCACAGCAAGGCCAGAGGGCCTCAATAAAACCATCCAATCAGTAGTAGCAACAGATGGTGTGTGCAAAGCCCAGGGATTTAACCAACACAAGCTTATGACCTGCCCTACTGGGAATTCCTAATTCATGGGTAACAATGGCAATCTCCAACTCCTATCACAAATGGGATTCAATGGGTTATACGCACATGCTGGTGTATTGTAAGCACACACTGAGCCAAGTTAGTGTAGTGCTCATGCAGCCCCAGACATCTAAGGGTCTCACCGACCTGTTCTTGTTCAATCATAGGTGGCTAAATGCCATTTGGTCCTCTAAGAGGTTGGGGAATGCCCACAGTGTGGAGGTTGCATAATTAGTTAGCATGCCAGAGTCTCTTTCATTATCAGAATTAAATAGACAAATTGCTTCACTAACTAAGAATAACCATGCACCAACCTGTCATGGAATTGAGAAGGAGCTCTCAATCTGTCAACCCTGCCCCTGTCCAGGCCTGGTGAGGTTTTCCGTGTTGATTCAATTAAGCCTCAGTTTCCATTCCTGGTAGTGCTCTTCCATCAATTACTTTAAGTTTCAGCTTTGCAACCATTCCACCACCACCCCCAGCCACCCCCCGAACTCAAAGACTGGTTTTGCAGAAGCTGCCTAGCCAGTCATGGGAATAACTGCCACATCACCAGTTGATATCATTTATGGTTGAAACTATGATGGTATCTGATCATCTTTGAACCTCCAAATATCATTCTTGATTAGCGAAAACATTCTTTGCAAATCTTTCATTCTGGTCCATCTTGTGCCTGTCCAGATTTTCACCTCTACAAGTGAAATATGAATAATTCTGGCTGTCCCTCTTATCATGGCCTCAGAGTTCTGAAAACCAACACAATAGAACCATGGTCCTATTCCATTATTCCCAGCTGTGGTATCCAGGCAGCTTGGGCCTATTTTGAACACTAATTTTTTCAAAGTGAACAGTTTGGGGCCCCCTGGACACTCACCTAAAAGCATCCAGGGGACACTGGGAGGCAAGGGGCAGGGAAATGATGGTGGCTCACCCTGCAGCAGACCACCCACTCCCAAGACACAACTATGAGGGTTTTTTTGTTTTGTTTTGTTTTTTAAGATTTTATTTCATTATTTTTAGAAAGAGGGGAAGGGAGAGAGGCAGGGAGGGAGAGAGACATCAATGTATGGTTGCATTTCACCTGCCTCCAGCCACAGAGACCTGGTTTGCAACCTGGTTATGTGCCCTGGCTGGGGAATTGAACCTGCAACCTTTGGGTTCGCAGGCCGGCGCCTTATCCACTGTGCTACCAGCCGGGGCTACTATGAGCTTTTTAACTGCAGCAACTTTAATATATGCTATTGGAACTGGAATTATAATGACTGTAGGCACCAGACTTGACACTCCAATGAATCCTCTTTAAAGGATTAAAGTAGACTCATTCTAATTACAGGGCCTTGAAAGAATCCTATATCATTTTTTTTTTTTTTTTCACTACCTCTCAAGGTCCAGAGGGGGTAATTTGCATGTTGCTTTGCTTAGATGTGGTAGCCATTTCTCAGGATCCCTCTCCAGAATTGAACTCTGATTTCCCATTACCCATGGGCACCATGGTAGGCATGGCAAATACCATTGAAAGTTGATAGGGTAGACATTTGAATGGGTCATCACTGCAACAAGGAGGGACATGTGATCGGCCAGAGGTTATCTAGAGCCACCAAAGCTGCTGGTGCCTGACCCCAGGGGGAGGTGGACTGGGTTGGTTTTGATCTGATAAATGTACACATACCCCCTTCAAGAGGGGTCAGCACCCATCAGCATGTATTAGCTCTAGAATTACCACAGTTATCCAAGTGGAAGAGGAGTAAGCAACCAAAGTAACAATAAATTATTTAATGAGCCATTTGCAGTTTCATTGTACAGAGTGTGTGTACTGAGACAATAATAGCTTAATCTTAAGATAAGCATATGCTACTGGCAGGATCAACTAGGTAGTGGGGGGGGAGCAAATGCACCCATGGGACCACTGTTGACGGACCCCAAAGACTCTTGCTAAGCACATGTTCAGGGAGAGTGTATGCATGTGCTAGGGTGGGCATGGAGAGCCAGGCCTGGCCATGTGTGAAGGATGGATGAGGGAGGGAGCTCTGGGGCCACATTTCCTTGACCAACTGACCAATCCAAGGGTGACTCACCTCACAGTGGGAGTGGGGGATCATGTGAGCAAACATTGACTGGTGGCTCGAGAGCATAAGAACTGAAGGGTATGGACAGAAATGCCAGGAGGCCAGCATGTGATTTTGCCCCAATGTTGGAATACCCCTGGGAAAGTGTCCAGGCATGGAGCCCCACCAGGCCAGTCCAAGTGTATGTGACATGGCTATAAAGTTGGGAAAGTGGGTGCATACAGGCCCCAGTATTGTAGCCAAGAGGAACCCTGGGTAAGAATCTAGCCTTGAAACCATTTCACAGGTCCTATGAAGACTGGTCTTGTGACCTAAACTTCCTAGACTTAATTATCACATCCTGAGCAAATGTTAAAACCTTCACCCACATGTAATCTTACCCTTCTAAAATTCTATTCACACCTGAAGTTCTCAGTGTCACCTTATCTAAATTCAACAACTCCTTTTTTGTGTGTGTGTGTGTGGCTATTCTGTAGTAATGAATTGTAGTATGTACATGCACCCCCCAAACTTGTGATCAATAAAAACTTTTGGAGGTGGGCAGATGAGGCCTTTGTCAATCAGACACTGGCCAGCATTCTCTCCCTTAGCACAAGCTGCCTGGGAAGTATTCATTTCATCTGCGGCACCGAGGGATCTCTGTTGGTCAGGGTTCCCCACACTCCAACATGCAGGAAAAGGGTTGAGCTGTAGTCCCAGTCCCTTCCAGGGAAAGGCTGCAGGATGACAGCACCCACAGTGATCCCCATTCAGGACACTGGGATCATGCCACTCACTCAGGTCCCATGGGTCAGAATGGGGTCTTGGCCTAGGAAAGGGGAGACAGGGAACCCCAATCACATGGTCCACTTGCAACATCATCTGTGTGGTAGGGACGATGTGCAGTCCATGGTGGAGCATGGAATGGTAGCCACCACAGGGCTTGGGAAGCAAGATACAACCCAGGTGCCACTGACCCCAAATGCTGGTGGGGCAGAAGAGTAGGCATGGGGGCTGGCTTGGCTGTGGTATGAATGCTTCCCACCAGTCTTGGGCCCTGCCATGCAGCAGGATGACAGCAATGACCATGCACCTACCCACCACCACTCAAGGAGGGCAGCATGCCTTGTTTACCCTGCCAACACACCATCATCAACTTGATGCTGCAGAGCAACTGCCCACAGCATCATTCAGAAGTGGGCTTGTTGCCCTGGGTTTGAAATGACAACACAAGCTCAGCCTCAGGCACCTAATAGATGACATGAAAAGTTCCAGGGGCACCACAGATGGCCAGGCAGAGCTGGTCTAGGCAATGGAGCAGAGGTACATGGCACAGGAGAGGGACCACCATCCCAGAACAGGGGGAATAGCAAGCCCCTCACAAGACTACCATGGATGAAGGCTAATATTTGCTGCATTAGAAGACCATCCATAGGGACAGCAAGGTCATGCCAGGTTCTGCAACCCTCCTCTTTCTACACACCACCACAGGGTGGGGAGGAGAGGACAGGGGTCCACAAGCAGAGTGAAAAGTGGGGTCCTGTTTGCCAGGAATGTCCATCCCTCATCCAGCATGACTTAGGTCCAGCCAGGGAGAGGACATCACCTCATGGATCTGCTGGAAGCAGCTATGTCCAAACATCTCTGCCAGAAGGACAAACAAACAAGGACAAAACTCCAGGGGCAAGGAAAGCCACTGGAGCAGCCTTGGACTTCAAACTTCACCATGTAGAAACCCCTATATTTCCTCTGGGAATGGCTGCCTGGTGAGAGTGTATGCACAATTGCAGCAACAAGAGATGCACCAACATCGCTGGCCCCTATGTGCAATGCCACACACTCAAAGCAAGTCAGACTCACCAGAGGATGTTGAACGTGATGCCTTCCATGGAGATACCTTGATCTCAACAACAGCTGGAGTACATTCAGGCCAGGGGGAGTATGGCTGAATCTCATGTTTGGGCATGGATTCGGGCCTTCAGTAACAGCCTGAGAAGACTGACAGACTCGCAGGCAGTACAGCATGTCAACACTAAGCTCATGCGACTTGATCCTCAGGACCCTGGCAGAGTCCCAGCCTGGCCAGCAGCTTGAACCCTGATCCTCAGCAGGCCATATCACCACAGGACCAGCTTCTAGCACCCCAGATCCTCAAACCACCAATCATTCCCATGCAACCAGCTTGTAGAGGCTTAGACACTCAGACCAAGAACCGTCTTCTCCAAGCCAACTGGACAACTCCCCAAAACTCAGCCCGCTAGGCCAGTTAGTGAGCCCCCTGATCCTGAGTCCCCAACCATGTCTGCTGGGAAAGCAGGTCAAACCCCAATCTTTTTCCCCATGGACAATCCCTGCTAGGCAAGCTGGTGGAACATCAGTCCTCAGCCCGCGTAGTCTCCATCAGGCTAGCTGGTTGACAGCCTGATTTTTAAGCCCACCAATCATCCTGAGGGGGCAAATTGGATGACCCCTGGATCCTTGGAATGCCTAAAGTCTCCACTGAGCCAGCTGGTCCACCACATTGATCTTTGGCCTGCCAACAGTTCCCACTGGACCAGCTGGTTGACCTCCTCATCTTTGGCCTGCCAAGTCCCACTGGGCCAGCTTATAGAACCCTGCATTTTCAACTTCCTGACAGTCCCCACCTGGCCAGCTATTTGACAACTTGATCCTCAGCTAACCCAGTTCTCACAGAACCAAGTTGTAGAACCCCAGATTCTCAACCAATTGATGGTGCCTGCCTAGCTAGCTGGTTAATCCCCAAATTCCTGACCTGCTGACCATCCCCAATGGGCCTGCTGGTCAACCTCCTGATGGTTTGTTGACATTCATCACTAAGCCAATTAATCCTTTGTTCCTGGACTCTCCAAGTTACTGACAAGCCAGCTCTTCAATCCCCCCAACACTCGGCCCCTGGACAGAGTAAGTTCCTGCTGAGCCAACTGATCAGTCCCCGATCTTTGGCTGACCAAGTCTCCACCGATCCAGTTGGTTGACCTCTTAAGCTGCAACCCAGGGTCAATTCCTGGTGGGCCAGTTAATCAAACCCTTGTTCTTTGGCCTGCTGACCATACCCACGAGGCAAGCTTGTCAAACCCTGATCTTAAGCCCACCAACAAAACCACTGAGTCAGCTGGTCAATGCCCCAATCCTCACCCTGCTGACAGTCCCAGCCAGGCCAGCTGGTGGCCCCCCTGATCCTCAGCTTGTCAAGTCTCCACCAGGCCATCTGGTTGATCCCCAAATTCTCAACCCAACATATCTCCACCAGGATAGATGGTTAACCCATGATCCTCATTTTGTGGAAATACCCAACTGGGCTAGCTGGTTAACCCTTGGTCAACTAACAGAGTCCCTGCCAAGGAACTGGCTTATGCCACATGCCTCAGCCTGGTGGCAAGCTACACCAGCCAGGCCAGCTGGTCAACACCTCAATTCTTGCCCTGCCAATAGCCCTCAACAGGTCAGTTGATGCCATGGGGGTAAGCCTGCTGAACTGATGGAAACTGTTGGGGTCTGAAAATCAGGGGGTTGACCAGATGGCCTGGCAGGGACTCTTGGCAGGCTGAGGATCAATGGGTCAACCAGCTAGCCTAGAGGGGAATGTCCACAAGCCAAGGACCTGGGAGTAGGCCAGAAAACCCCATGAGGACTCTGTTAGCAGGCCAAGGATCAGGCGTTCAACAAGCAGAACAGGTGGGGACTGTGGGCAGGCCAAGGATCTAGGGATAGACCAGCTGACTCAAGGTGGACTCTGTTGGTGGGTCAAAAATCAGAGGTTAGACTATTCAGCCAGGTGAGGACTGTCAGGTGAAAGAGGATCAGGGAGTCAACCAGCTGGTCCAGAGGGGAATGTCAGCAAGCTAAGGTTGGGAGTTTTGGCCAGTTGGCCCAGTTGGGACTGTTGATAGGCTGAGGATCAAGGGGTTGACCAGTTGGTTAGGTGGGACCTCTGTGGGTGGGTGGAGGATTAGAGCTTAAAACTAAATCAAAGGAGAGAAAAAAGGAAAAGGCAGGTTGGGGTGGGGTGGGGGTGGGGTGTCCATGGGGAAGAAAAGAGACTCTTCTTTTGGTAGTGAGCTCTGGATGTAAGTCTATGCAGGTCATGTTTCCCAGAGAAGTATGTTTGGAAAAGAAAAAAAGAATAGAGGAAAAGGAACTTAAAAAGAATGTGTTTGCCCTGGCTGGTGGCACAGGGGATAGGCACCAACCTGTGAACCCAGAGGTTGTTGGTTCAACTCCCAGCTAAGGCACATAACCAGGTTGCAAGCCAGGTCTCCAGTCAGGTCCATGGCTGGAGGCAGGTGAAGGACAACCATACATTAATGTTTCCCTCCCTTTCTGTCTCTCTCCTTTCCCCTCTCTCTAAAAGTAATGAATAAAACCTTAGAAAAAAGTATGTGTCTGTTGTTATTCCCCGAGTAATCAACTCCTTTAGGTTTAGGTCCCTGGCTGACTTCCATGATTTATCTAGGTGCTCTGGGGAGCTGTGGCCACAGTGCTGCTGCCACCTTCCAAGAATGGAAGGTTCTCTTCCCCTGCCATGGTTCTGCCATGCTGGCTGGGAGCTCTGAGCTCTGAGGTGGCTGTGGTGTACCAGGATGAGATCATTCCTCTGGGGATGGAGGGGAGTCAGGATGCCCTGGCTGACCTGGGCCCCGGTCAGTTGTTACTGGTTGTTGGGTGACACCTGGCAGCAGGTGTTGTTTCTTCCCTCTGATGCCACAGCAGTGGTGATGTGGCCACAGTTTTGTCACTTATAAACAGACATCTTTCTGTCATAACACATCAGCAAAACTATAGGATAGCTCAGTGAAGGTGTTCATGAAGAGGACTCCAACTTATTCTAAGTGAAGCTGGCCAAATCTCTGTGAAAAAGCTCAATGTAGAGATAGAGGCACTCACTCTCAGATGAATGGGATAAACAGAAATCAATCACAGGATGTAGATGTCATAAACCAAAGAGGACCATGGCTTTTATAACATTTTGCTGTTGAAAAATATTGCTTATTCATCTTCAATCATCTGTTTTGGGGACATAAGAAAATTCAGTTTCTTAAAGGGAGGTTGTGAAATATACCTTTGCAAGCAAGATTGAGGCATTTATATATCACCCCCTCCCATGTATGGACAGCTGGTTGACCCCCCTAACCCTGGCCTGCAGACTTCCCTCTGGACCAGCTGATAACCACTCTCCATCCCCGAAAGTCCCCATAAGGCCAAATGGTCAATCCCCAGATCCCCACCTCGCTGAGAGAGTCCTCAGCAGGCCCACTAGTCAGCCTCCCTGGATTGCTGGCCTGTTGACACTTCCTCCTGAGCCAGCTGGTTGATGCCCCCTAAATTCTGGCATGCAGACTTCCTGCCAGACCAGCTAGTCACCAGCCCCCATCCCTCAAAGTCCCTGAAGGGGCTAGCTGGTTGACACCATGGATACCTGGCCTACCAACTGTCCCCACAGGCCCACAGGCCAAATGGTATATCCCAGCTCCCACATACCATTGACAGAGTCACTGCCAGACCAGCCAATCCACCCCTGATCCTTGGCCCACAGACATTCCCTGCCAGGCCAGCTGTTTGACCCCTGATCTTTGGCCTGCTGACAGTGCCTGTTGGACCAGCTGGTTTAACCCCCACTCCTTGGCCAGTGGAGTCCTCACTGGGCCAGATTGGACTGCCAAGTACGCCCTGGGCCACCTTGTATAACCCACATTCAACTGGCCAGCTGGTTGATCCCTAGATTCTTGGCCCATGAACTGTCTTTCTTGAGCCAGCAGGAAAGCCTCTGAGACAGCTCATGAGCACTGGGCCAGCTGCTTGACCCCATCAGTCCTTGTCTTGCTGAGCCTTCACTGGGCCTTCTCATTGAATTGATCCTTGGCTGGTTGACATTCCCCAACAGGCCAGCTGGTGGACCCTTTGGATACTCAACCCATTGACTGAATCCCTGCTGGGACAGCTGGAGGGGATTGTGGCATGCTGGTTGACCAGCACCATATTGGGGAAAAAATGGACAGTGTGTCTGCCTGACACTAGTTTTGGTCCCATTCCCACCCTCCCTCTCTGGAAAGGCACCTTGAAGGGCCTGCATCCACCACCTTTGCAAACCCATTTTACCATCCCAGTTTGTAGTGTGGTATTCCAGGTCTGGAGGCAATGGTTGCCAAGCAGCATCATGGTTTCCCAGAAATACCTATGGAGGCTGGATACCTCCCCTCCACTAGGCACCATGGCCTACCACTCTTCCTCCTCCCTGAGTATTCCTCAGGTCCACCCCTGTTGTGCTACCATGGCCAAGAGGTTGGGGAAGGGGATAGGAGGAAAGGAAGGATGAGAAAGAGGACAGATAAACCCTTGTGTCCATAGCTGACTTTTAATAGATCACTGAAAGGGAGCTGCTCTGCCACATAAGAAACCCCAACCCAGAAGCAGACCTCCTACAAATGGTTAGGTGCCATGATCCCCAGGAACCTTTGATGTGTGATGGGTATGGGGGCAACTTAGGAGCTTCACCCCATTGGCTCTTCAGCCAAGGACATACACCAACCTCCAGGGGGCTGACCACACAGGCCCACACTTCACCATGCATGGCAGGCCAGAGTGGGCTTATAGCAGCCCTGGCAGGTTGGAAAACCAACCCCTAGACACATACACCTCAGGAAAAGAGTCGGGTAGGATGGTACAAAACCCTGTGATAGCAATTGACCATCAAGACATCCTCAGGAGGAACTTGGGGCTGCAAGTGCATTCAAAGTGTTGATGATCAATTTGTCCTGCAATTTACATTAATTCTCACAGTTAGCTGCATTCTTCATTGACACATGAGCCAAGGGATCTACCACTAAGAGTTGTACACTTTTATTTGATTTTCTTGCTTTTCCTGATGTGGCACACTACACACCCTGGAATGCAGGATTACCTCCTGCAGGCCAGCAAGAAATGAGAACAGAATCAGGCAGGTCCAGTGGGTCTCACACTTTGGGGCATCTTGGAGCAAAGCCCACATGGGCGTTTCCACAGGTGCATGGGGATTCTTGCTTTTTCCCCCACACCCTTGGCAGCATCCATGGGTGAGATGGAGGGGGCTGATCCCTCCCAACTCCCACAATGGCCCAACCACCCCCAACCCAAGACTGATGGGCAACCCCCAAGGGGCCTTTAAACCTCCATGTGGGAATGTGCTAGATACCTGGAAAGGGAGGGAATGAAAGGTTGAGGATTCCACAGGGAGGTTGGGGAATACAGTGCACCTTCCACAGTCAGCCACCATCTTTTGTGGTTCTGCCACACACTTTGTCACCACTGCCATACTCAGCACCCCCTAGACCCATGACACCACTGGCCAGGGAACCCTGGCTCACACATCCAAGCCTTCACCCCCTTCACCACCCACTACCACCAATACCATCCATGGCCACCCAACTTCATCTCTTCACCCCACCTCTCTGCTCCCACTCAGGCCAGGCCCCTTCCACCATGGAGGATTAGTGGCTGTGACTGGAAGCTGGGGTGAAGGTGGGCAGGTGTTGGCATGTGTTGGGGCAGGGCTGGCCAGTAGGGTGGATGGGGGTTAAGTCAGTGAGGGAGGAACAACCAGGAACAAAGAGGGGATGGGGTCCAGTGGAGCCTAGACCTGAGGTTGCAGAGTGATATACCAAAGGGATGGGTGCTGGATGGCCAATGGGCTGAAGGGGATGGGGTACTGTAGGATGTGTGGCTGAATGCTACCACCTCCTGCCAAGAAGTCCTTTCTTTTTTTATTTTCTTCTTCTTACACACTCCAAGAAATCACTTCTGGCCAGCAGTGCCAGTGACCATGCTGGCCCACCTGCATGGGGGTTTGGGTTGGAAATGCCCACCCAGGTCTCCCTGTCACCTCTTTTTCTCTAGCTAATGGCCATTCTGCAGGTTCACTTATGGATATCTTGTTACCATTTTTACTTTCTCTAGATAGTCAAAGTTTGACCACTTTCTCAGCACTCAACTTGGGGCAACCCCAGCAGGTCCAGAGGGCCCCAACTAAACCATCCAATTGGTAGTAGCAATGGGTTGTGTCTACAAAGTATAGGGACTTAATCAGTTCAAACTTAGGACCCTCACTTACTGAGAATTTCTCATTCATGTGGAATAGTTGTGATCTCCAATCCCCATCACAAATGGGGTTCAACAGGTTACCCACACCTGCCAGCATTGGATAGGTACACACTGAGCCAAGTCAGTGTAGCGTACATGCAGTCCCAGATATCTAAGGGCATCACCAATCTTTTATTGCTCAATCTTGGATAGTTGAATGCCACTTGACCCTCTAAGAGACTGGAGGATGCTGATGGCTCTGGGATCATGTAACTAGTTAACATGCTAGCCTTTTTCACTATTGGGATAAAGCAGACAAATTGCTCCATCAACTAAGAATGGTCATGCACCACCCTCCACTGAATTAAGAAAGAGCTCTCAATCTGTCAATCCTGTCCATGTCCAGGCCAGGTTAGGTTTCCCATGTTGAATCAAATTAAGCTTCAGGCTTCAAATCTGGTGGTGCCCTCCCATCAATTCCTTTCAGTTTCAGCTTTGCAACCATTCCCCCCACCTCAGAAACCAAACACTTTAGTTTCCAAGAAGCTGTTCAGCAGGCCTTGGGAATAACATTGCCACATTGCCAGTCAACATAGTTTATGGTTGGAACTATGATGGTATCTGATTATCTTCAAAACTGATTATCATTCTTGATTAATGAAAGCATTCTTCACAAATACTTTCACTTTGGCTTGTCTTGTGCTATCCAAGATTTTCACCTCTTGCAGTGCAATACAAATGCTCTCAGCCATCCCTCTTAATCATGGTCTGAGTTACAAAAAACAACAAAACAGAACCATAGTCCTATTCCATTATTCCTAACTATGGTACCCAGGTAACTTGGACCCATTTTTAACACTAATTTTTTTCAAAGTAAACATTTTGGGCCCTGAGGGGAAGTCAACTAAAAGCATCAAGGGGGTGCTGGGAGGCAAGGGGCAAGAGAGATTTGGTGGCTCACCTCACAGCTGACTACCTGCTCCCAAGATCCAACTAAGATTTTTAACTGCAGCAACTTTAACATATGCTATTGGAGCTGAAATTACCTTGGCTGTTGGCACCAGACTTGCCCCTCCAATGGATCTTCATTAAAGGATTTAAAGTAGACTCATTCCAATTACAGAGCCTCAAAAGTATCCTGTATCATTTTTTGTCACTACCTCTCTGGGTCAGGAGTGAATTATTTGCACACCTGCTTCCTTCCTTGGATGTGGTAGCTATTTCTCAGGCTCCTTCTCTAGAATTGAACCCTGATTCCCCATCACCATGGGCACCATGATAGCTACCATCAAAAGTTGATAGGGAAAACATTCAAATGATTCATTGTGGCCTCAAGGGGGGAGGTGTGTGATCTGCCCAAGGTTATCTAGAGTCACCAAAACTTGCCAGCATCCATCCACAGGCCCAGGCAGAGGGACAGTGGACCAGGTTGGTTTTGATCTGATAAATGTATGCATTACCCCCACTCGAGGGGTATCAGCACCTGTCAGCAAGTATTAGCTCTAGAATCACCAGAGTTATACAAGTAGAAGAGGAATTAGTGACTAAAAGAACCATAAATTTTTTTAAAGAAAAAGTTTTAAAGATTTCATTTATTATTTTTAGATAAGGGGGAAGGGATAGAGGCAGAGAGGGAGAGAGAGATCAATGTATGGTTGCCTTTCACCTGCCTTTAGCTAAGAAGTTGGCTGGAGACCTGGCTTGCAACCTCATTATGTGCCCTGGCTGGGTAATCAAACCAGTGACCTTTAGGTTCATAGGCCAGTGCCTTCTCCATTGTGTCACAAGCCAGGGCCCCATAAATGTTTTAATGAGCCATTTGCAGTTTCACTGTACAGGGCATGCATACTTAGACATGTGTGGCTGCATGGCTTAATTATTTTTTTGCAAAAATACATTTATAAACATACATTATTTTTACATATATTTAAAGTACATGCTGGACTTTGAAGAGTTATTACAAAAAATTTTTAATGTGCCAATAGCTTACATAATTATTACATGTTAAATGATTGTATTTTAGATATATTGTAGCAAGATTACGCAGTTTTTTTTCTTTAATACTGATTTTACTCTGGAATGCTATTTTTGTGAAATATATCACAGAAATAGTGTATTGCAGAACTCACTTTTGTGAAAGTTGTCCTAGAGACAGTGCCAAGCCCATAGTAAAAAAGGAATTTGATTTTTGAGTCAGATCTTCCTCCATCAAATAATATAACTCAACTTTATTTTAAGCCACTGGAACTACAACTTATTCTTTTTGGCATTTTCCATCTTAAATAGTAGATTTATTTATTTATTTATTTATTTAGGCTGTGTGCGGGTCTTACTTCTTTCAATACTATCTGTTTTCCCTTTACACGTGTTTTACAAGTTGAAGCCTTCAGAAGTAATGACACTTGCAGTGCTCAGCCGGTCCCCAGAGTAGAAATTATTATGTCTACTAAGTTGAGGTGAAATAAAAATCTCTAGGATTTAAATAATTTTGTATAATGGTATTCTAGCTATTTTTTTAACTTGTGGTAGACTTTCTGTGTGGTCCTAAACTAACCCCTGAATTATTTAAGAGTCTGTTGAGGTAGAGATTAGGTATGTTCACATTTCAATAGTAAAGTTTACTGTAGCATTAATTCATTTTCCCAAACATCCCCAGTTTGGGGGCCTTCATAACTGGAAGTGTGTATTTCCACAATCTATTTGAGAGGAATCTCATTTAATTTACATGCTAATATGAGAATATATATTGTCTATGTACATGAATCATAGAATCATATAGTTTAGTAGTTTGCAACTTTCATCCAAATTGGTCTTTATTCTCAGATTCTTTTCTAACCTAAAGATTGATTTCATAACACACCCATGACCACTTGGTTGTTCTTTAAAACATAAATTGCTAACAAAATCTATATATTACACACCCACAAATAAGCACATATTTTGTAACAGTGAATAAGAAAGATAGCATGTCTTCTATGTAATATACATTCACACTTTCTTACTTTTTTCTTCTTCCTTAACTGCATTTGATTTTTCTGAGTTATCAGAACATGATTTTCCCATATTGTGAAATAATTCCAATCTAAGAAAACTTAACCTGCAGTAATGCAGATGCAATATACAAAATTATACCTTATTTAGTAAAATCTATTTATAAGAAGGTCATTCTAAAGCATTCATAAGTTAAAGTTGGTTCTTATCCAACTTTGATTGGTACATTTCATACATTTACCTTTAAGATTATTATTGATAGGTACTTATTCATTATCTATTTTTCCCTTTGTACCTGTGTTCCTATCTGTTTTTTCATCTTCTTAAAGCAGACCCTTTAGCATCTCTTGCAATGCTGGTTTGGTGGAGATGTATTCTTTTAGACTTCTTTTGTCTGGGAAACTCCTTATTTCACCTTCCATTTTGAATGACAGCCTTGCTGGGTAGAGTATGCTTGGTTGCAGGCCTTTGTTTTTCATTGCTTGAAATATTTTTTGCCATTCCCTTCTAGCTTGCTGTGTTACTGTTGAGAAATCAGCTGGCAACCTTATAGGAGCTCCCTTGTATGTTATTAGCTGTTTCTCTCTTGCTGCTTTTAGGATTCTCTCCCTGTCTTTGAAATTTGCCATTTTCATTATGATGTGTCTTGGAGTGGGCCTGTTTGGGTTCATCTTCCTTGGGACCCTCTGTGCTTCCTAAACTTGCATGCCTTTTTTTCTCCTTAAGTTAGAGAAGTTTTCTGTCATTACTGTTTCAAACAGGTTTTCCATCCCTTGCTCCTCCTCTTCTCCTTCTGGTATCCCTATGATACAGATGTTATTGCATGTCATGTTGTCCTACAGCTCTCTTAAAACCTCTTCATTCATTTTTAGTCTTTTTTCATTTTGTTGCATTGCCTGGGAATTTTTTTCTACATTGACCTCCAGCTTGATAATCCGATCCTCTGCTTTTTCTTGCCTGCTTTTGATTGCATTCTCCATTTCCTCCTGGTTCTTATTGATGGTTTTTATGTCTTTTTTAATGCTTGTGTAGTTCTCAGTAAGTTCCTTGTAGCTTACCTGGAGTCCTTTGTATTTTTCTTTGAGCTCGATGAGCTCATTAAGTTTCCCTATCATCATTATTTTGAGTTCCCTGTCTGATAGGGTGCTTGCCTCTATTTCATTTTGCACTCTTCCTGGGGATTCCTCCTTTCCATTTGCTGAGGGTTTATTTCTTTGTCCTCCCATTTTAGGTGGCTCTTGTTTGTTTCTGCTTCTTAGATTGGTCTGCTTTGACTTACTGTCTTAGTGGTGTGACCTTCTGTGGTGTAGAGGTGCACTTTGTTTACTTCCTGGATCTGTGCATGAAATTATTATCTCTTAAAAATTAAATAAAAACCTTGAGGAAAATGAAATTAAAATAGACACACACATTTCTGCAGTTTATATCTCAAAATCCACATGTAGAGCTGATGCTATAGATGTAAGGTTGCTGAGGTCCAGACTATCTGCTCCTCCATCTGGGCACCCAGTGCATGGCTTAATTTTTAAAACAAGAATATGTTACTGGCAGGATCAACCAGGCAGTGAGAAAAAGGAAAGCAAAGAAAAATGCTCAGATAAAAACAGGCCAACCACTGAAAACTCATGCCAAGCATGGGTTTGGGGAGTATGCATGCCAGTGCTAGGGTGGATTTGGAGGGACACATAAGCATCCCCAACCCACAGTTCATGAGCACCAGTGCCACAGAATAAGGGGCATATATGTCAGGGGCCAGCACATGCTCATACCCCAACACTCAGGAAAGGGTTCAGGATTGAGCCCGGGACCATCCCAGGGGAAGGCTACAGGGTGACAGTGTCCACATAATTCCCAACCAATATACCTGGACACCACTCACTTGAGCCTTATGCATCAGAGTGGGGGGGGCAGTGAACCCCAACCACATCACCCACTTGCAACACTGCTCACATGGTGAGGGGACTGGTGACTCATTGTCCACAGTGGAGCACAGAAGAGTTGTCATAACAGGGCTCAGGGGATGAGATGCAACCCAGGGGCCTCCGGAGCCCCAAACTCCAGCAGAGCAGAACAGGAGGAGGTATGCGGGCCAGCTCAGCTCTGATGTGAATGTTCCCCACCAGGCCTGGGGCTTGCCATGTGGCAGAATGACAGCAATGACCAGGCATCTGCTCACCACCACTCAAGGGGGACTGCAGTCCTTTCTTACTCTACCAACACACCATCATTAACTTGACTCCCAGGTGCAACATCAACATCATCCTGAAGGGCCTTGGTGCCCCTGCTGGGAAATAACAACACAGGCTCAGTTTGGGCACCTGAGAGACGATTTGGAAAGCTCCAAGGGCACCACAGAGGGTTGGCCAAAGCTGGACCACACACACTGGGGAAGAGACACTTGGCACAGCAGTGTGACAGTCTTCCCAGCCATGGGAACAGCCACTCACAAGATCACCATGGAGGAAGGCAGAGAGGGTCTGCTGGAACAGAGGACCATGGGGACAGCAAAGTCAGGCCAGAGTCTGCACCCCTTTTCCTTCCATATACCACCAAGGGTCATGAAAGAGAGGACAGAGGCCCATAGACAGAGTGAGAAGAGCAGTCTTATTCACCAGGTATGTCCATCCTTCATCCAGCATGATTTAGGCCCAGTCAGGGAAGAAAGCAACATCACCACACAGACCTGCCAGGAGCAGCCACACCTAAGCATCCCTGCCAGAATAGCAAACACCTGGGGGCTACGACAGCCATTGGAGCAGCCTTGGACTTCAAGCTTCACTAGGTATAGGTCCTGATCTTTCCTCGGGTAAATGGTTGCTTGTGGACACTGTATGCACAATTGTGGTGACAAGGGATGCACCAACATCAATGTCCCCTGTGTGCAATGCCACATGCTCAAGGCAAGTCAGACTTACCAGAGGGCATTGAATGTGATACTTTCCACAGAGACCCCCCAAACACAACAACAGTTGGAGTGCATACAAGGCATGGGGGAGTACAGCTGAATCTCATGGTTCAGGCACAGATTTAACCCTTCAATCACAGCCTGAGAAAATTACAGACTCACCAACAGGACAGCATGTCAACACTCAGCTCATGCCAGTTGATCCTCAGCACTTTGACAGAGTCCCTGCCTGGCCAGTGGCTTGATCCCCAATCCTTGTCTTACCATGTCACTGCTGGCCCAGCTTGTAACACCCTTGAACTGATGACTGACCCCACGTGGCCAGCTGGTGGAAGCCCACAAACTGCTTTCTGCAGGCCAGCTGGTTGACTCCCCAAGACTCAGTCCACTGGGCCAACTAGTGACATATGAACAAAAAAATTACAATTTATCCAACGATTCTTCTAGTTATAAGAGTGATATTTCTGTCTTAGTATTGTAAAGTTTCAGTGTGTGATTTCAGGAAACACCCACATATTTAGCACAGATAGAATCAGAGATAGTGTTATAATAAAAACAAAGAGCTTTGCTTTTGTGACATCTGGTAAGATTCATAATGAATATATCACAATCTAGTGTAGAATGTGAAAATTACTAGGGTTTTCTCATTGAAATCAGTTTATCATTCAGTTTCTCATATTCGTACTACTTAAACCATGAAAACACCTAGTTTTCCAATAATGCTTAGCAAGTAATGTTAAAAGTACTGAAGAAATAGTGAAGTTACATATGTGCCAAAAGAGTGCAATTTCCCCAATGATTCCTCTAGTTAGAGTAGTGATATTTCTGTTACATTATTATAAGGTTTCAGAGTGCATTTTTAGAAACACTTAAAAATCTAGAACAGAAAGAAGAAGGGGTAGTACCCTAATGAAAACAAAGAGATTCTCTGATATCGGTGAAGATTATTAGTGAATATGATGAAACCTAGTGTAGAATGTTAGAAAAACTGTAGTTTCCTAATTGAAATCGGTTTACCATTCAGTTTCTAATGTTTGTATTACTTAAGCAATGAAACCTCTGAATTTTCCAACAAGGCTTAGCAAGTAATGTTGACAATAATGAAGGAAGAGTCAAGTTCCATATGCACCAAAGAACTACATTTTCTCCAAAGATTCCTTTAGTTAGAAGAGCGATATTTCTGTTATAGTATTCTAAAGTTCCAGCTTGCATTTTGGGACAAGCTCAAATATTTAGAGCAGAAAAAAGCAGAGATAGGGCTATAAGGAAATTAATAGTATCTGTGATGTCTGTGAAGATTCTTAGAGAATATATTGACACCTAGTGTAGAATGTGAGAATTAGTGTGGTTTCCTCATTGAAATCAGTTTAGCATTCAGTTTTTCATGTTTGTGCTACTTAAAACATGAATATATTGTTTTTCACGTAGGCCAAGTAAGAAATGTTGAAAATACTGAACAAAGAGTGAAATTCCATATGTATGAAAGAATTATGCATTCTCCAATTATTCCTAAAATAAGAACAGGGATATTTCTGTTATAGGATTTTAAAGTTTCAGTCTATGTTTTGGGAAACTGTCATATATCTAGCATAGAAAGAAGCAGAGACAGTGCTATAATGAAAACAAAGATTTTTGCTGACACTTTCTATAATTCTTAGTGACTGTGTTGCAATCTAGTGTAGAATAAGAGAATTAATGTGGTTTCCTCATTGAAATAAGTTTAGCATTCAGTTTCTCATGTTCATAACCATGAACATAAACCACGAACCATAAACCATGAATGCACTGTGTTTTCCATAAAGAGCTAGCATGTGATGTTGAAAATATTGAAGAAATTGTGGCATTTTATATGTATAAAAAAGTACAATTTCTACAATTATTACTCTAGTTAGAATGGTGATATTTCTGTTTTAGTATTGTAAGGTTTCACGTTACATTTTTGAAAACAAAAGAAAATCTAGAATAAAAAGAACCAGAGATAGTGCTGTCATGGAAACTAAGTCTGTGGTTATTGTAAAGATTCTCAGTGAGTATGTTGCAATCTAGTGTAGAATGTAAGAATTAATGTCATTTTCCCATTGAAATAAGTTTAGCATTCAGTTTTTCAGGTTTATACTACTTAAACCATGAAAACACCAACTGAATTGTCAAATATGGATTAGTAGTAATGATGAAAATACTGAAGAAGGAGTGAAGTTCCATATGCACCAAAGAATTACGCTTTATGCAATGATTCCTATAGTTGGAAAGTGATATTAAAAAGTTTCAGTGTGCACTTTGGGAAACACTTGAGTATGTTGAGTAGAATGAAGCAGTGAGAGTGCTATAATAAAAACTAAGAGTTTCCGTGATACCTTTGAAGGTTCTTAGCAAAAATGTTAAAATGTAATATAGAATGTCAGAATTAGTGTGGTTCTCTTGTTAAAATCAGTTTACAATTCAGGTTCTCATGTTTATATTGCTTAAACAATGATAACACTGAATTTTACAACAAGGCCTTGCCTGAAATGTTGATAATACTGAAGAAACAGTGGAGTTTCACGTGTTCAAAGAACTATACTTTTTACAATGAGTTCTGTATTTAGAATAATGATCTTTCTATTAGAGGGTTGTAAAGTTTAAGTGTGAATTTTGGGAAACACTTGAATATCTACAGAAGAAAAAAACAGAGATCCCACTATAATGAAAACTAAGAATTAAGGGGTGCACAGCCCGGAGGGTGTAGAGACTAACAGGAGAGCAGGTGAGACAGTTCCAAATCAGCCAGAAGGCTGAGATCAGCTCTGGGCAGTGGCGGCTCTGCCCAGAGGGGCAGCTCTAACTGAAGCCAGCTCCAGCCTCCCTGGTGATTAGAAATCTGAGCAGTGACTTGTGGACAGTGAATGAAAACCTCAGAGGAAATGAGGAATTAAACTCCTGCAGGAGAGGGATTGTATGAGAACCTCCCTCAGGAGACTGAGAGAGAGGAAACACTGCCCTGGGCCAGAGGCAGAGGAGGAGAGGACTGTGGGAAGCAGGAGTGGGGGAGCAGGGAAATTCACTGGCTGGAGCAGCAAGAGGGCCAAAAATTGTGCTGCTGTGACACCCAGGGAGAGGGCAGCTCAGAGCCCCAGTGAGAGGGGAGGCCCAATCCCACATACCCACACCGTTGTGAAGGCTTCCACAAAAACTCAAAACTGCTAGCCAAGAACTTGCAGCTGGTGCAACTGGCATGCCCATTGCAGGCAACAAAGGCCTCCTTGAGGACCTGGAGGGGGAGGAGAAGCCTTAGCTAGTGGTCTGTGCTGTGGACCCTCTGAGGAGCCAAGGAAACATCACAGAGGCTGTGGTAAAAAACTCCTCAATTAGATGGACTGCTTGAAGGGTCAGACTTAGCCCCGGGAGAGCCAGGTGCTTTTTGCAGACAGGGAATACCTCCTCCGGGAGCTGTGGGTGTAGGGCCAGCCAGCAAGGTTTCAGGCCACCCTGCATTGGATCCAGGTTCCCATCACAAGCAGGAACCTACTCTGGGAGATGGAGGGGGAGAAACAGACACAGACACCACAGAAGCACCCTGCAGGTCTTCACATAGAACCAGTGAGAGAAGGGAGGGCTCCAAAACACCAGCAGCACAGAAACCCAGCTAGGCTACTGGAGGCTCAGCCTACCTGGGGATGGGCACTGAAAATCAGCCCTGACTGTGACAGCCATAGGCCCTGCCATTCCAAGACCACACAGCTTGACTGTAGACTGCAGATACTTGACAAAGAAAAAGAGGCAGAAGCAGGAAATGGATCACTGCTAATCTCAAGTACTTCAGTTACACCAAGAGCTACATGAACTATTAATCCCTAACAAGCAGCTCAAAAACAGTGTATGAGAAACAATAGAAGAAGTGTCTCTCAATCAGCCAACTGGAAGGAAAGGAGCAACATATGCAACAAACCAAAAATAAAACCAGATAGCCCAAGTTAGTGGTTAGTGACATAAAGGCCACATCAAGAGCAACAAGTGGAGAAAATCTAGAAGACTGCAACAATGAACTCCACAAATCTCCTAACATGGAAGAGTGCTCCTTGAAGGCAGCTAGTCAAAGCAGATTGATGCAAGACAAAAATAAGCAACAACAGATACTAAAAATGGGGAAAAAAAGAATCAGTCCATCACCAAAACAAGAGGAAGAATCTCCAGAAAGATCACTAAATGAAACAGTGGCAAACAAACTATCACATACAGAATTCAAAAAAATGATGATAGAGAAGCTTAATGAGTTCAGCCAGCTCAAAGAAAAATATAAACTCCAGGGGAACTAAAAAGAACTCCAGGGAAGATACAAGGAATTTATTGAGAGCTATACCAGCATTAAAAATGACATAGCAACTATCAAAGAAAGCCAAAAAGGAATACAGCTACAAAGTGAGAAAATGGCAATGAATAAGTATCAATCAATAAGAACCTTAAATGTAAATGAATTAAATGCACCAATCAAAAGACATAGGGTAGCCAAATGGATAAGACAACATGACCCACATATATGTTGTCATCAAGAGACACACTTCAGTACAAAAGATAGACACAGATTGAGAGTGAAGGGATGGAAAAATATATATCAAGCAAATGATCATGAAAAAAAAGCTAGAGTAGCAATACTGATTTCAGACAAAATAAATTTTACTATGAAGGCTATAAAAAGGGACAAAGATGGACATTTTATAATACTTAAGGGAACAATCCATCAAGATGAAATAACTCTGATAAACATATATGCACCCACCGTAGAAGCTCTGAAATATATAAGGAAAATTTTGGAAGACTTTAAGAAAGACATAGACAGCAACACACTAATAGTAGGGGATTTTAATACCCCACTATCAACAATGGACAGATCTTCCAAACAAAAAATCCCCAGAGATGTTGTGGCATTGAACAACACTCTAGAGGAAATGGACCTAACTGATGTATACACAGTTTTCTACCACAAAGAAGAAAAATACACATTCTTTTCAAATGCACATGGATCATTCTCTCAGATAGACCACATGGTGGTTCATAAGACAAGCCTCCACAAATACAGGAAAATTGAAATCGTACAAAGCATCTTCTCAGATAACAATGGCTTAAAACTAGAAACCAATTTCAAGGGAGTAAAACAAAAATACTCTAAATCATGGAGATGGAATAACATGCTTTTAAGTAAGGAATGGGTTAACAATAAGATCAAAGATGATATAAAAAAGTTCCTGGAAAGAAATAACAATGAACACACAACAGCCCAAAACCTATGGAATACAGCAGTGGCAGTGCTCAGAGGAAAATTTATAGCAATACAGGCCTACCGAAAAAGATCACAAGAAGTTTATAAAAACAACCTAACCATAAAGCTGCAAGAATTAGAGGAGCAACAACAAACAAAGCCCACAACAAGAAGAAGGAAGGAAATCATCAAGATCAGATATTCAAACTACAATTCGAAGAATCAACATGACCAGGAGATGGTTCTTTGAAAAAATAAAGAAAATTAACAAGCCTTTATCCAGACTCATCAATAAAAAGAGAGAAAGGACCCAAATAAAAAAAAATCAGAACTGACAAAGGCGAAATCACAACTGATACTTCAGAAATAAAAAAGATTGTAAGAAATTACTACAAAAAACAATATGATAATAAATATAAAAATATGGGTGAAATGGACACATTTCTTGAAATGCACAATATACCAAAACTGAACCCAGAAAAAGCAGAATGCCTGAGTAGGCCAATAACAACTAGTGAAATTAAAGAAGTAATCCAAAATCTTCCAAAGCACAAAAGCCCAGGAACGGATAGATAAGCAGGAGAATTTTACCAAACATTTAAAGAAGAACTAACTCCTATTCTTCTCAACCTATACCAAAAAATACAGGATGAGGGAAGATTCCCAAAAATCTTTCTATGAAGCCAATATTATTCTAATCCCAAAACCAGGGCAAGATACAACTAACAAAGAAAGCTACACACCAATATCTCTAATGAACATAGATGCTAAAATTCTCAACAAAATATTGGCCAATCGGATTCAGTAGTACATTACAAAGATCATACACCATGATCAAGTAGGTTTCATCCCAGGGATGCAAAGATGGTACAACATTCTCAAATCAATAAATGTAATACACCACATCACCAAATTGAAAGACAAAAACCATATGATCATATCAATAGATGCTGAAAAAGCATTTGATAAACTACAGCAACCATTTATGATAAAACCCTCAGCAAAATGGGAATAGAGGGAGCATACCTTAACACCATAAAGGCCATCTATGAGAAACCTAAAGTCAACATCATACTGAATGGAGAGAAACTGAAAGCTTTCCCCCTAAGATCAGGAACAAGACAAGGCTGCCCACTTTCTCCACTTCTATTCAACAATGTCTTGGAAGTTCTAGCTATAGCCATCAGAGAAGAAAAAGGAATCAAAGGTATCCAAATGGGAAAGGAGGAAGTCAAACTGTCATTGTTTGCAGATGATATGATAATGTCCATACACAGCCCGATAGGCTCCACCAAAAAATTACTCAATCTAATAAACAAACCTAGCAAAATACTGGGGTATAAAGTCAATATCCAGAAATCAAAAGCATTTTTGTATACCAATAATGAAACAACAGAAATAGAAGTGAAAAAACAAATCCCATTTACCATAGCAACAAGAAAAATAAATTACTTAGGAATAAACTTAATTTAGGAGGTAAAAGACCTATACTCAGAAAACTACAGAACAATAAAGAAAGAAATCAAGGAAGATACAAATAAATGGAAGCATATACCATGTTCATGGATGGGAAGAGTTAACATTCTTAAAATATCCATAATACAGAAAGCAATCTACAGATTCAATGCAATCACAATTAAAATACCAATGAAAGAATTCACAGAAATAGAGAAAATACTTCAAACATTTACATGGAGCCGCAAATGCCCAAAAATAGCCACATCAATCTTGAGAAAGAAGAACAAGGTAGGAGGAATCACAGTAACGGACTTGTAACAATACTACATGGCTACTTTCATCAAAATTAACTGGTATTGGCATTAAAATAGACACATAGATCAATGGAACAGAAGAGAGAGCCCAGAAATAAACCCAGGACTCTAAGGTCAAATAATATGCAACAAAGGGGGAAGGAACATCAAATGGAGTAAAAACAGTCTCTTCAACAAGTGGTGTTGGGAGAATTGGACAGCAACATGCAAAAAGATAAAACTAGACCACCAATTTACACCATACACCAGAATAAACTCAAGATGGGTAAAGGACTTAGACATAAGCAGTGCCAACATAAAGTTCCTGGAGAAAAATATAGGAAGTAAACTTTTGGATATCCTATGCAGACATATGTATACTGATACTTCACCAAAGGCAAAGGAAATAAAAGAACAAATCAACAAATGGGACTCTATCAAATTGAAAAGTTTCTGTTCAGCTAAACAAAACATCAGCAAAATTCAAAAAGAGAACCCACTGTATGGGAAAACGTAATTGCCAATGATACCTAACACAAGGGTTTGATCTCCAAAATATATAAAGAACTAATGAGACTCCACACCAGGGAGACAGACAGCCCAATTAAAAAATGGGCAAAGGACCTGAACAGACAACTCACTGAGGAAGATATACAAACGGCCCAGAGGCAAATGAAAGAATGTCAACATCATTATTCATCAGAGAGATGCAAATTAAAAGGACTATAAGATACCACCTCACACCTGTCAGAATGGCAAACATCAACAAATCAACAAACAACAAGTGTTGGCAAGGAAACTGGGCAAAGGGAACCCTGGTTCACTGTTGGTGGGAATGTAGAGATCGTGGAAAACAGTATGGGGTTTCCTGAAAAATCCAAAAATGGAACTGCCTTTGGATCCAGCCATTGCACTACTTGGACTATACCCAAAAAATCCTGAAACACCAATTCATAAGAACCTATGTACACCTAAGTTCATAGCAGCAATATTTACAATAGCTAAATGCTGGAAACAACCTAATTGCCCATCAGTGGATAATTGGATCAAAAAGCTTTGGAACATTTACACAATGGAATACTATATAGCAGAAAGAAAGAAGGAACTCCTACCCTTTACAACAACATGAATGGAACTGGAGAGTATTATGCTTAGTGAAATAAGCCAGTCAGTGAAAGACCAATACCATATGATCTCACCCATTACAGGACAATAATGAACAAAACTAACAACAAGTAAAACAGAACCAAATATATTAATGTATTTAATAGGCCACTAGCAGTCAGAAGGAAGGGTGTTGTAGGGAGGGGAGAGGAAGAGGCAAGGAAGTGGAACAGTTTATTTATTTATTTATTTTTATTTTAAATTTTTTTCTTTTTCTTTTTATTTATTTATTTTTATTGACCATAATTTTTTTATTGTGGTTGTATTATATCCATCACCTTTTTGCTCCCCTTCGTCCCCTTCCCCAGCCACCCATCCTCCCCAAAGTCAATCACACCTGTTGTCCATGCCCATGGTTCATTTATACTAGGTTATGGTCTAAGCTGCTCCCCTTCCCTGCCTCTGCCTCCCACATCCCACCGACCCCTTTTCCCCTGACCACTGAAGGCCTATTCACTGTATTCATATATTTGGTTCTGTTTTGCTTGTTGTTAGTTTTGTTCATTATTTTCATGTAATGGGTGAGATTAGATGATGTTTGTCCTTCGCTTACTGGCTTATTTCACTAAAAATAATACTCTCCAGTTCCATCTATGTTGTTGCAAAGGGTATCAGTTCCTTCTTTCTTTCTGCTGTAAAGAATTCCATTGTGTCAATGTACCAAAGTTTTTTGATCCAATCATCCACTGATGGGCACTTAGGCTGTTTCCAGCACTTGCCTATTGTATATAGTGCCGCTATGAACATAGTGGTACATAGGTTCTTATGACTTGGTATGTCAGGATTCTCTGGGTATAGTCCAAATAGTGGAATTGCTGGATCAAAAGGCAGTTCCATTTTTAGTTTTTTAAGGAAACCCCATACTGTTTTCCACAGTGGCTGCACCAGCCTACATTCCCACCAACAGTGTATCAGGGTTCCCTTTGCCCCGCATCCTTGCCAACGCTTGTTGTCTGTTGATTTGTTGATGAATGCCATTCTGACAGGTGTGAGGTGATATCTTAGTGTGGTTTTAATTTGCATCTCTCTGATGACAAGTGATGTTGAGCATTCTTTCATATGTCTCTGGGCTCTTCGTATAACTTCCACAGTGAGTTGTCTGTTCAGGTCCTTTGCCCATTTTTTAATTGGGCTGTCTGTCTCCCTGGTGTTGAGTCACATTAGTTCTTTATATATTTTGGAGATCAGACCCTTGTCTGAGGTATTATTGGCAATTATGTTTTCCCATACAGTGGGTTCTTTTTGAATTTTGCTGATGTTTTGTTTAGCTGAACAGAAACTTTTCAATTTGATATAGTCCCATTTGTTGATTTGTTCTTTTATTTCCTTTGTCCAGGGGGAAGTATCAGTAAATATACTACTGCGTAGGATATCCAAAAGTTTACTTCCGATATTTTTCTCCAGGATCTTTATGGTATCACTGATTATGTTTAAATCCTTTATCCATCTTGAGTTTATTCTGTTGTATGGTGTAAATTGGTGTTCTAGTTTTATCTTTTTGCATATTGCTGTCGAGTTCTCCCAACACCATTTGTTGAAGAGACTGTTTTTACTCCATTTGATGTTCCTTACCCTTTTGTCAAATATTTGGTGACCATGGTGTCCTAGGTTAATTTCTGGGCTCTCTATTCTGTTCCATTGATCTATATGTCTATTCTTAGGCCAGTACCAGGCTGTTTTGATGACAGTAGCCTTGTAGTATTGTTTGAAGACTGGTATTTTGATTCCTCCTACCTCGTTCTTCTTTCTCAAGATTGCTGTGGCTATTTTTGGGCATTTTTGGCTCCATATAAATTTTGAAGTATTTTTTCTATTTCTGTGAAGTCTGTCATTGGTATTTTAATTGGGATTGCATTGAATCTGTAGATTGCTTTGGGTAGTATGGACATTTTAATGACGTTAATTCTTCCCATCCATGAACGTGGTATATGCTTCCATTTATTTGTATCTTCCTTGATTTCTTTCTTCATTGTTCTGTAGTTTTCTGAGTACAGGTCTTTTACCTCCTTAGCTAAGCTTATTTCTAGGTACTTTATTTTTCTTGTTGCTATGGTAAATGGAATTTGTTTTTTCACTTCTATTTCTGTTGTTTCATTATTGGTATACAAAAATGCTTTTGATTTCTGGATATTGACTTTATACACAACTATTTTGCTAAATTTGCTTATTAGGTTGAGTAAGATTTTGGTGGAGTCCATTGGGTTTTGTATGGACACGATCATATCATCTGCAAATAATGACAGTTTGAATTCCTCCTTTCTAATTTGGATACCTTTAATTCCTTTTTCTTCTCTGATGGCTATAGCTAGAACTTCCAAGACATTGTTGAATAAAAGTGGAGAAAGTGGACAGACTTGTCTTGTTCCTGATCTTAGGGGGAAAGCTTTCAGTTTTTGTCCATTAAGTATGATGTGTACTTCAGGTTTCTCATAGATGGCCTTTATGATGTTGAGGTATGCTCCCTCTGTTCCCATTTTGCTGAGGGTTTTTATCATAAATGGTTGATGCACTTCATCAAATGCTTTTTCAGCATCTATTGATATGATCATATGGTTTTTATCTTTCAATTTGTTGATGTGGTGTATTACATTTATTCATTTGGAAATGTACCATCTTTGCATCCCTGGGATGAAGCCCACTTGATCATGGTGTATGATCTTTGTAATATACTGCTGAATCCGATTGGCCAATATTTTGTTGAGAATTTTAGCATCTATGTTCATCAGAGATATTGGAGTGTAGCTTTCTTTGTTAGTTGTATCTTGCCCTGGTTTTGGGATTAGAATAATATAGGCTTCATAGAAAGAGTTTGGGAGTCTACCCTCTTCCTGAGTTTTTTGGTATAGTTTGAGCAGGATAGGAGTTAGTTCTTGTTTAAATGTTTGGCAAAATTCACCTGTGTAGCCATCTGGACCAGAGCTTTTGTGCTTTGGGAGATTTTGGATTACTTCTTTAATTTCACTAGTTGTTATTGGCCTATAATTCTTTCTGCTTCTTCTGGGTTCAGTTTTGGTAGATTATACATTTCCAGAAACGTGTCCATTTCATCCAGGGTGTCATATTTTTTGTCATATAGTTGTTTGTAGTAATTTCTTACAATCTTTTGTATTTCTGAGGTATCAGTTGTGATTTCGCCTCTTTCAGTTCTGATTTTGTTAATTTTGGTCCTCTCTCTCTTTTTCTTGATGAGTCTGGATAAGGACTTGTCAATTTTGTTTATTTTTTCAAAGAACCAGCTCCTGGACCTGTTGATTCTTCCAATTGTAGTTTGAATCTCTGAGTTATTTAGTTCTGCTCTGATCTTGATGATTTCCTTCCTTCTACTTGCTCTGGGCTTTGTTCGTTGTTTATCCTCTAGTTCTTGTAGCTTTGTGGTTAGGTCGCTTTTATAAACTTCTTGTGACCTTTTTTGGAAGGCCTGTATTGCTATAAATTTCCCCCTGAGAACTGCCTTTGCTGTATCCCATATGTTTTGGGCTACTGTGTGTTCATTGTCATTTGTTTCCAGGAACTTTCTGATGTCATCTTTGATCTCATTGTTAACCCCTTCATTGTTAAAAGCATGTTATTCAGTCTCCATGAGTTAGAGAATTTTTGGGTTTTTCCCTGGAATTTGGTTTCTATTTAAAGTCATTGTGATCTGAGAAGATACTTTGTATGATTTCAGTTTTCCTGTATTTGTGGAGGCTTGTCTTGTGCCATACCATGTGGTCTATCTTGGAGAATGATCCATGTACATTTGAAAAGAATGTGTATTTTTCTTCTTTGGGGTAAAAGACTCTGTATACATCAGTTAGGTCCATTTCCTCTAGAGTGTTGTTCAATGCCACGACATCTCTGGGAATTTTTTTTTTGGAAGATCTGTCCATTGTTGATAAAATCCCCTACTATTAGTGTGTTGCTGTCTATGTCTTTCTTAAAGTCTTCCAAGATTTTCCTTATATATTTCGGAGCTCATATGTTGGGTGCATATAAGTTTATCAGAGTTATTTCTTCTCGATGGATTGTTCCCTTAAGTATTATGAAATGTCCATCTTTGTCCCTTTTTATGGTCTTCATTGTAAAATCTACTTTGTCTGAAATAAGTATTGGTATTCTAGCTTTTCTTTTTTTCATGTCCATTTACTTGATATATATTTTTCCTTCCCTTCACTCTCAATCTGTATCTATCTTTTGTTCTAAGGTGGGTCTCTTGAAGACAGCATATATGTGTGGGTGTTGTAGTCTTATCCATTCAGCTACCCTATGTCTTTTGATTGGTGGATTTAATCCATTTATATTTAAGGTTATTATTAATTGATACTTATTCATTGCCATTTTCTCCCTTTGTGTCTGTATTCCTCTTTTGCTTTCTCTGTTTCTTCATTTTACTTATTTCCTTATTTTTAAAGCAGACCCTTTAGCATTTCTTGCACTGATGGTTTCGTGGAGATGTATTTTTCAGTCTTTTTTTTGTCTGGGATGCTCCTTATTTCTCCTTCTATCTTGAATGAGAGGCTTGCTGGGTAGAGTATTCTTGGTTGCAGGCCTTTGTTTCCCATGACTTGAAATACTTTTTGCCATTCCCTTCTGGCTTGAATTGTTTCTGTTGAATAATCATTTGATAGCCTTATTGGAGCTCCTTTATATGTTATTTGTTGTTTCTCTCTTGATGCTTTTAGGATTCTCTCTTTGTCTTTGAGGTTAGACATTTTAGTAATAATATGCCTTGGTGTTCGTCTGTTTGGTTTGATCTTCATTGGGACATGATGTGCTTCCTGAACTGGATTATTGTTTTCACTCATCATGTTAGGGAAATTTTCTATCATGACTTTTTTGAACAGGTTTTCCGTTCGTTGTTTCTCTTCTCCTTCTTGGATCCCTATGATATGGATGTTGTTACATTTCATGTTGTCCTGCAGCTCTCTTAACCACTCTTCAGTCTTGTTCAGCCTTTTTTTATTCTCTTGTACTGTCTTAGAGTATTTGTCTACAGTATCCTCTATCTTGCTGATCCAGTCCTCTGCTTCCTCTAGCCTACTGTTGATTCCTTCTACTGTATTCTTCATTTCAGAAATTGTATTCTTCATTTTCTCCTGGTACTTTTTTATAGTTTCTATGTCTCTTTTCATGCTGTTGTTTTTCTCATTAAGTTCCTTGTAATTTCCCTGGAGTTCTTTGTAGTTCTCCTGGAGTTATTTATAGTTTTCTTTGATGTGGCTGAACTCACTGAGCTTCTCTATCATCATTCTTTTGAATTCCTTATCTGATAGCTCAGGTGCCTCTGTTTCATTTTGTGGTCTTTCTGGAGATTCTTCCTTTCCTTTGGTGATGGACTGATTCTTTTTTTCCCCATTTTGGGTGTCTGCTGTTGCTTGCTTCCCCCCCCCCCCCTTTTTTTTGTTTTTGCTTTTTCCTTGGGTTAACCTGTTTTGCTTCCTTGTCTTAGTTGAGCACCCTTCTGTGATAGGAGATTTGTGGAGTTCCATGTGCATTCTCCCAGATTTTCTCCACTTGTTGTTCTTGGTGTGTCCTTTATTTGGGCTGTCTGACTGTATTCTGGACCTGTGGGCTTTTAGCAGGAAAAGAAAAAAGGAAAAGAAAGAAAAAAAAAAAGGAAAAAAGAAATAAAAACGATAATAATAATAAGAAATGTTTAAGATTGCTGTTCAACCTTAATAATACTCTGTGATTGGTTGAGATGGAGCCAGGACGTGAGGGCTTTTAGTAGGAAAAACAAACAAAAGAAAACTATATATATATATATATATATATATATATATATATATATATATATATGACAAGCAAAAAGTGTTTAGGATGCTGTTCCCTCTTAATGATCCTTGATAGGTCCAGGTGGAGCTGGGACCTCTGGGTTTATATCAGAGAAAGAAAGAGAGAAAAAAAAGGAAAAAAGTCACAAGACAAAGAAAAACCAATATTAATAAAGAAAGGGTTTATGTGTCTGTTCACCCTTTATGATCTCTGTTTGGTCCAGGTGGAGCCACTACCTGAGGGCTTTATCAGGAAGAAAAGAAAGAAAAAAAAAAAAAGGAGGGGGGTCACAAGACAAAAAAAAACTATATTAATAAGGAAAGGGTGTTTAGGTGTCTGTTCACCCTTTATGATCTCTGATAGGTCCAGGTGGAGCCAGGACCTGTGGGCTTTAATAGGAATAAAAGAAAAAAGGAAGAAAAAAAATGGCAGGTGGGGGAGAAAAATAGAGGAAGAAAAGAATAAAGAAAGGGTTTAGGTGGCTGGGGAAGGGAGGAATACTTAGATTGAGGACTGGGAATGCGTTGTAGCCTGAGAGTGAGTAGACTTTAAATCAAGAGTAGTGTGGGGGGGGGGGGGCTTGGGTATTTAGGTAGATTGAGATAGGATGGGGATTAAGAATATGTGAGAAGTAACTTTTGAAAAGGATATGTTGGGGATTAATAGTTCATGTATCTCTCGGTATAACTCAGATGCTTGAAATTAGCAGCAATCCATTTTCTGAGGCTGCCTCATTTTCTTAGTCAGGTGTCTGCGGTCTATAGTCTATATGGTCTTAGTGTGGCAGGGCCTCTGATTGTCACAGTCAGGACTGATTCTGAGTGTCAGCCCTCAGGAATGCTGGGACTTCAGTAGCCTAGCTAGATTTTAGAGCTGCTGGTATTCTGCAGCTCGCAGGGTGTCCCCTCCCACTCCTGGCAGAGGTTCCTGCCTGTGATAGGCACCTGGCACCCCTGCAGTGCAGCCTTCAACCTCTCTGGTTCCTGTGATGACTGGCTCTGCTTCCGCCACTCTTGGAGGAGGCAGCCCCCATCCGCCAACAGTGCCCGGGGTCTGCCAACACTGCCCAGCTCCCCCGGTTGAGAGCCAGTCCTCCAAGCCAACCAGCTGTCCAAGGAGTCCTTTATGAGGCCTCTGTGATGCACCTCTCCCAGGCATCTGCAGTCTTTGTGTCGGCAATGGGCTGGTCAGTTGCCCCCACTACTAGTTCCCGTCTCACAGTTTGGAGTTTCCTCAGAAGCCTGGGGGCCTGTGTGGGTGGGCAGGGCTGGGCCTCCCGCCTCGCAGGGGCTTCAAGCTGCTGTTTACCAGGTGGCCCAGCAGCACCGTTTTTGGCCCTCTTGCTGCCCCACCAGTGCACTTCCCTGCTCCCCAGCTCCTGCTCCCTGTAGAACTCTTCTCCTCTGCCTCTAGCCCTGTGAGGAGTTTCCTCTCCCTGTTGCAGGAGTGAGTCTTTCACACAATCCCTCCCCTGCAGGAGTTCAATTCCTCACTGCTCACACTTCGCTGTTCTGATTTCTAGTCACCAGGGAGCCTGGAGCTGCTCTAGTTAGAGACGTCCCTCAGGGTAGAGCCACCACTGCCCAGAGCGGACCTTGGCCAGTCAGCCATTAAGTCCGGAGTCCCCTCACCTACTCTCCTGTAGGTTTCCGCTGCCACTGGGCTGTGCTCCCCTGTGTCCAGATACTGACCGCTCCAGTTCTTATGGACCTGAAGATGTCTCGTGCTCCCTATCCTGTCCTTTAGCTGCTCTGGTACCCGAGAACACCATCAGCACTGCCCTCTACTCTGTTGCCATCTTTCTTCCCCAGAAGTGGAGCAGTTTGGACAAGAAGTATGAAAGAACCATGGACATGGACAACAGGTGGGATTGACTTTGGGGGGAATGGGTGGGTGGGGAAGGGGACAGAGGAGCGCAAAAAGGGGATGGATGTAATATAACAACAATAAAATTAAATTAATAAAAAAGAAAACATGACCCACATAAATGCTGTCTTCAAGAGAGGCACTGCAGAACAAAATAATGACACAAATTGAAAGTGAAGGGATGGAAAAATATCTATCAAGCAAGTGGACAAGAAACAAAGGCTAGAAAAGCAATACTTATTTCAGACAAATGGAATTTATGATGAAGGCCATAAAAAGAGATGAAGAAGAATATTTCATAATACCTAAGAGAACAATCCATCAAGAAGATATAATGCTGGTAAACATATTCACACCCAACATGGTAGCTCTGAAATATATAAGAAAAATCTTGGAGGACTTCAAGAAGGATATATATAGCAACACACTAATAGTAGGGTATTTTGATACCTCACTATAAACAATGGACAGATCTTCCAAACAAAAATCACTATTGATGTTGAGGCAATGAACCACACTCTAGAGGAAATGGACCTAACTGATATATACAGAACATTTTACCCCAAAGAAGCAAAATACACATTCTTTCAAATGCACATGAAACATTCTCTAAGATAGACCACATGGTAGTTCACAAGACAAGCCTCCACAAATACAGGAAAATTGAAATCATACAAAGCATCTTCTCAGATCACAATGGATTGAAACTAGAAACCAATCTCAATGGAAATACCAATAACATTATAACTCATAGAGACTGAATAACATGCTTTTAAGTAATGAATGGGTACACAATGACATCAAAGGTGAAATCAAAAAGTTTCTGAAAACAAATGACAATGAATACACAACAGAGCAAAGGCAGTTCTCAGAGGGAAATTTATAGCAATACACGCCTACCTAAAAAGGTCACAAGAAGTTTATACAAACAACCTAACCATTAAACTGGAAGAACTAAAGGAGCAACAACTAACAGAGCCCTGAGCAAGCAGAAGGAAGTAAATAATCAAGATCAGAGCAAAATTAAATAACTTAGAGACTCACACTTCAACTTGAAGAATCAACAAGTCCAGGAGCTGGTTCTTTGAAAAAAATAAACAAAATTGACAAGCATTTATTAAGCCTCATCAAGAAAAAGAGGACCCAAAAAACAGAATCAGAAACAACAGGGGAGAAATCACAACTGACACTTCAGAAATACAAAAGATTGTAAGATATTATTACAAACAACTATATGACAAGAAATATGACAACCTGGGTGAAATGGACACATTTCTGGAAATGTATAATCTACCAAAACTGAATGTAGAAGAAGCAGAATGCCTGAATAGGCCAATAAGAAGTAGCAAAATAGAAGAAGTAATCCAAAATCTCCCAAAGCACAAGAGCCCTGTACAGAGGGATACACAGGTGAATTCTACAAAACATTTAAAGAAGAATTAACTCCTATTGTCCTCAAACTATACCAAAAAATTCAGGAAGAGGTAAGACTCCCACACTCTTTCTATGAGGCCAATATTATTCTAATCTCAAAACCAGGGCAAGATACAACTAAGAAAGAAAGCTACAGGCCAATATCTCTGATGAATATAGATGCTAAGATTCTCAACAAAATATTGGCCAAGTGGATTCAGCAGTACCATAGTCAAGTGGGTTTCATCTCAGCGATGCAAGGATGATACAATATTTGCAAATCAATAAATGTAATACACCACATAAACAAAATCAAAGACAAAAAACCTATGATCATATCAATAATTCTGACAAAGCATTTGATAAAGTACAGCAACCATTTATGATTAAAACACTCAGTAAAATGGGAATAGAGGTAGCATACCTCAAAATCATAAAGGCCATATATGAGAACCCTGAAGCCAACATCATACTCAAGGGGCAAAATCTGAAATTTTCCCCCTAAAATCAAGAACAAGACAAGGCTGTCCACTTTCTCCACTTCTGTTCAACATCGTTATGGAGGTTCTAGCCATAGCTATCAGAGAAGAAAGAGGAATCAAAAGTATCCAAATTGGAAAGGAGAAAGTCAAACTGTCATTATTTGCAGATGACCTGATCATCTGCAAAACCAGATAGCCTTCACCCAAAACTTATGTGACCTAATAGGCAAATTTAGCAAAATAGCTGTATATAAAGTCAAAATCCAGAAGTTGGAAAAAATTTTGTGCATCAATAATGAAACATCAGAGTAGAAGCTAGAAAAAAATCCCATTTACTATACTAACAAGAAAAATAAAGTACTTAGGAATCAACTTAACCAAGGAGGTAAAAGACCTGTACTCAGAAAGCTACAGAACATTGAGGAAAGAAAAATAAATAAATGGAAGCATATACCATGTTCATGGATGGGAAGAATTAACATCATTAAAATGTCCATACTACCCAAAGCGATCTACATATTCAATGCAATCTCAATTAAAATACCAATGACAGACTTCACTTAGGTAGAAAAAAAAATATTTCAAAAATTTATATGGAGCCCAAATTGCCCACAAATATCCAAAGCAATCTTGAGAAATAAGAACAAGGTAGGAGGAATCACTATACCTGACATAAAAATATACTACAAGGCTACTGTAATCAAAACAGTCTGGTACTGGCATAAGAATAAACATATAGATCAATGAAACAGAATAGAGATCTCAGAAATAAACCCAGGACTCTATGGTCAATTAATATTCAACAAAGGGGAAAGAACATAAAATGGAGTAAAAACAGCCTCTTCAACTAGTGGTATTGAGAGAACTGGATATCAACATATAAAAAGATTAAACTAGACCACCAACTTATACCATACACCAGCATAAACTCAAGATGGATAAAGGATTTAAACATAAGCAGTGCCACCATAAAGGCCCTGGAGAAAAATATAGGCAGTAAACTTTTGGATATCCTACACCGAAATATGTTTACTGATACTTTATGAAAGGCAAAGGAAACAAAATACAAATCAACAAATGGGACTATATCAAACTGAAAAGTTTGCTGTTCAGCTAAAGAAAACATCAGCAATATGAAAAGTGAACCAACTGTGTGGGAAAACATATTTTCCAATGATACCTCAGACAATAGTTTGATCTCCAAAATATATAAAGAGCTAATGTGATTCAATGCCAGAGAGACAGAGAACCCAATTAAAAATTGAGCAAAAAAACCTGAGCAGACAACTCACTGAGAGAGACATACAATGGGCCCAAAGGCTTATGAAAGAAGCCATCAGAGGGATGCAAATTAAAACCACTATAAGATACTACCTCACACCTGTCAGAGTGACAATCATCAACAAATCAACAAAGAACAAGAGTTGGTGAAGATGTAGGGAAATGGGAACCCTGGTGCATTGTTGGTGGGAATGTAGGCTTGTGCAGCCACTATGAAAAACATAGCATGGAGTTTCCTTTAAAAACTAAAATGGAACTGCCTTTTGATCCAGCAATTTCACTACTAGGACTATACCTGAATAATCCTGAAACACCAATTCATAAGAACCTATGTGCACCTATGTTCATATCAGCACTATTTACAATAGCCAAATGCTGGAAACAGCCTAAGTGTCCATCAGTGGATGATTGGATCAAAAAACTTTGATACATTTACACAATGGAATACTACACAGCAGAAAGAAGGAACTCCTACCCTTTGCAATAACATGGATGGAACTGGAGAGTATTATGCCGGTGAAAGACAAATACCATATGCTCTCCCCCATTACAGGACAATAATGAACAATGAAACAATAAGCAAAAAAAGAATCAGATATATGAATACAGTGAATAGACCTTCAGGGGGCAGGGGGAAGAGGGAAGTGCGGAGTGGGTGTAAGGGGCAAAGAAGGGGATCAGTTTAGTCAAGAACCTAGTATGGAAGAACCATGGACATGGACAACTAGTGCAATTGACTTTGTGGGGGAGTGGAAGGGTGGGGAATTGGACCTGATGGAAGTAAAAAGGGGATGGATGTAATATAATAACAATGAAGTTAAATTTTTAAAAAACACTAAGAAGTATTGTGTTATCTGTGAAGATTATTATTAAATATATTGAAATCTAGTGTTATATGTAAGAATCAGTTTGGTTTTCTTATTTAAATAAGTTTAGAATTCAGTTAATCACATTTCAACTACATAAATCATTTAAACACTTAATTGATTTCCTGACAAGACCTAGCAAGTATTATTGAAAATAATTAAGGAACAGTCAAGTTCCATATGAACCAATTAATTCAACTTCTGCAATGATTCCCCTAATTAGAAGAGTGATATTTCTGTTATTGCATTTTAATGTTTCAGTGTGTATTTTGGGAAACACTGAATTTTCTAGTATTGAAAGAAGAAATAACACTGTAATAATACAGAGTAATATCCCTGAATATTCCTAGTGAGTATGTTGGAATCTAATGTTAAACCTAAGAATCAGCTTGGTGATATTATTGAAATCAGGCTTGCATTCAGTTTCTCATGTTTTAGTACTTAAATCATGAAAATACAGTATTTTCCAACAATTCCTAGCATGAAATGTTCAAAATACTAATGAAACAGTGGAGTTCCATATGAACCATAAAATTACACTTGCTCCAACCATTTTTCTGGTGAGAACAGTGATATATCTATTACAATATTTTAAAGTTTCAGATAGATTCAAATATCTAGAGTGGAAAGAAGCTGAGGGACTGCTCTAATGAAAACTGAGTTTCTGTGATATTATGAAGATTGCTACTGAATAGGTTGAAATCTTGTGGCAAATGTAAGAATAAGTTTGGTTGTCTCATAGAAATAGGCTTAGCATTCAGTTTCTCATATTTGTACTACTTAAACCATGAAAACACTGACTTTTCCAAGAAAGACAAGCAGGTAATGTTGCAAAAACTAAATAAGTGATGTTCCATATGTGCATTTTTTTCTCTTGTTAGAATAGTGATATTTCTATTATAGCACTTTAAAGTTTCAGTGTGCACTTTGTGAAACACTCCAATATCTAGAGTGCAAGGAAAGAGAGATAGCACTATATTAAATACTAAGAGATCCTGTGGTATCTCTGAAGGTTCATTGTGAATATGTTGACAGTGTAGAATGTGAGAATTAGAATTCAGTCTCTCTTGTTTCTACTACTTAAACAAAGAAACCATTGAGTTTACCAACAAGGCCTAGAAAGTAATGTTGCAAATACTGGGGACAGTGTAATTTCATATTTATAAAGATTTGTGCTTTCTCCAATAATTTTTCTGGTTGTAAGTGATATTTCAGTATAGTATTGTAAAAACCTAGAGTGTATTTAAGAAACACTTGACTATATAGAATGGAAAGATGCATAAATAGCACAATAATAAAAACTAAAAGTTACTGTGGTATCTATGATGATTATTAGTGAATATGTTGAAATCTAGTGTACAATATGAGAATTTCTGAGGGAGAGGCATTCATTGAAAGCAGATTATCCTTCTGTTTCTCAGGTTTGTATTACTTAAACCATGAAACACTGAGTTTTCTAAAAAGGTCTTGCAAGTAATATTGCAAATACTGAAGAAATCTTTAAGTTCCACATAAATGAAAGAATTAGACATTTTCTTATGATTTATTCAGTTAGAACAGCAATATTTCTGTTATAATATTGTAAAGTTTCAGAATACATAGAGTAGAAAGAAGTGAGATAGCACTATAAAGATAAATAATAGTTTCTGTGATATCTGTGAAGATGCATAGTGAATATTTATAAACCTAGTGTAGAATAGGAACATTAGTATGGTTTCTTCATTAAAATCAGTTTAGCATTTCATTCCTCATGTTTGTACTACATAAACCATGAAAATACTGAGTTTTCCAAGAAGTCTAAGCAAGTGAAGTTCAAAATACTAAAGAAACAGTGAAGTTCCATATGAACAAAAGAATTACACTTGTTCCCATGAATTCTCTAGGTAGAACAGTGATATTTCTGTTACAGTCTTTTAACATTTAAGTGTGCAATTTCAGAAAAACTCTTCTACCATGAGTATACATAAAGAAATAGAGATGCCATTATAATGAAAACTAAGAGTTTCTGTGACATCTGTGAAGAGTCTTGGTGAATATGTTGAAATCTAGTGTTGCATGTAAGAATTTACATGGTTTTCTTATGAAAATCAGTTTAGTATTCAGTTTCTCAGCTTTATACTACTTAAAACATAAAATCATTCAATTTGTGAACAAGGATGAGCAAATAATATTGAAAATACTGAAGGAACAGTAAAGATCCATATGTATAAAAGAATTACACTTTTTCCAATGAGTACTCTAGTTATAACAGTGATATTTATGCTATGATATTGTAAAGTTCTTGTGTACCTTTTCAGAAACACTCTGATATAGAGTAGAAAGAAGCAGAGATAACACTATAATAAACACTAAGAGATTCTTTGATATTAGATTGTAAGAATCAGTGTGGTTTTCTCTTTGTAATCAGTTTAGCATTCTGTTCCTCATGTTTATACTACATAAACTATGAAAACACTGAGTTTTCCAAGATGTCCTAGCAAGTAATGTTGAAAATATTGATGAAACTTTGAAGTTCCATATGTACCAAAGAATTACACTTTCTCTAATTATTCCTCTAATTAGAACACTGATATTTCTGTTACAGTTTTCTAAAGTTTCAGTGTGTGATTTTGGAAACACTCAAATATTGAGAGTAGAAACTAAGTGTTTCTGTGATACCTGTAAAGATTCTCTGTGAGTATGTTAAAATCATGTGTAGAATGTAAGAATCAGTGTGGCTTTCTCATTGAAAACAATTTAGCATTTAGTTTCTTATGTTTGTACTTCTTAAACCATAAGATCCCTGAGTTTTCAAAAAAGGACAAAAAATAATGTTTAAAATTTTGAGGAACCAGTGAAGGTCCATAAGCATGAAATAATTATAGTTCTCTAATGACTAGATATAACAGTGAGATTTTGTTATACTACTGTAATGCTTCAGTGTGCATTTTAGGAAACATTGATATATAGAGTAGAGAAAAGCAGAGATAGCACTATAATGAAGAATAAGAGTTTCTGTGATGTCTGTGAAGACTCTCAGGGAATATGTTGAATTCTAAAGTGAAATGTAAGAATAAGTGTGTTTTTCTCATTGAAATCAGTTTAGCATTCAATTTCTCATTTTCATATGATTTAAAACTTGAAAACACTGACTTTACCAACAAAGCCTAGCAAGTAATGTTGAAAATACAGAAGAAATGGTGAAGTCTCATGTGCAGCAAAGAATTACACTTTCTCCCATGATTCCTTTACTTAGAACAGTGAAATTTATGTTATATTAATATAAAATTTATCTGTGTGTTTTGAAAAAGACTCTAATAGCTAGAGTAGAGAGAAAAGAGGTAACACTACAGTGAAACCTAAGAGTTTTGTGATATCTGTGAAGATTCTCAGTGATTATGTTAAACGCTAGTGTAGAATGTAATGAGTGTGGTTTTCTCACAGAAATCAGTTTAGCATTAAGTTTCTCAAGTTAGTACAACTTATATCATGAAAACATTGAATTTTCAAAGAAAAGACTAACAAGTAATGTTGAAAATCCTGAAGAAATAGTAAAATTCCATATGTACCTATGAAATACACTTTCTCCAATAATTTCTCCAGTTACGGCAGTGATATTGATATTAGAGTATTGTAAGCTTTATGTGTGCTTTTTTGGGAAACATTGGGATATCTAGAATAGAAAGAAGCAGAGATAGCATTTTCATGCAAACTAAGATTTTCTGCTATATCTGTGAAGATTCTCAGTGGATACATTTAAATTTATTGTATAATGTAAGAATGAGTGCTGTTTTCTCATTGAAATTAGTTTTTCTTTATGATGTTGAGGTATGCACCCTCTATTCCCCTTTTGCTGAGGGTTTTTATCATAAATGGTTGCTGCACTTTATCAAATGCTTTTTCAGCATCTATGGATATGATCATATGGTTTTTATCTTTCAATTTGTTGATGTGGTGTTTATTGATTTATGAATGTTGTACCATCCTTGCATCCCTGGGGTGAAGCCCACTTGATCATGGTGTATGATCTTTGTAATATACTGCTGAGTTCAATTGGCCAATATTTTGTTGAGAAATTTAGCATCTATTATGTTCATCAGAGATATTGGCCTGTAGCTTTCTTTCTTAATTGTATCTTGCCCTGGTTTTGGGATTAGAATAATATTGGCTTAATAGAAAGAGTTTGGGAGTCTACCCTCTTCCTGAATTTTTTGGTATAGTTTGAGGAGGATAGGAGTTAGTTCTTCTTTAAATGTTTGGTAAAATTCCTGGTACTGGCATAAGAATAGACATATAGATGAATATAACAGAATAGAGAGCCTAGAGATTAACCCAGGACTCTATGGTCAATTAATATTCAACAAAGCAGGAAGGAACATCAAATGAAGTAAAAACAGTCTCTTCAACAAATGGTGTTGGGAGAACTGGACAGCAACATGCAAAAAGATAAAACTAGACCACCAACTTACATCATACACCAGAAGAAACTCAAGATGGATAAAGGATTTAAACATAAGCATTGCCACCATAAAGGTCCTGGAGAAAAATATAGGCAGTAAACTTTCGGATATCCTACACAGAAATATGTTTACTGATATTTCACCAAGGGT
>PVIW01009324.1:0-52747 GCA_004026585.1 Noctilio leporinus
GACCACTGAAGGCCTATTCCTTGTATTCATATACTTGGTTCTGTTTTGCTTGTTATTTGTTTTGCTCATTATTGTCCCGTAATGGGTGAGATCATATGATATTTGTCCTTCACTGACTGGCTTATTTCACTAAACATAATACTCTCCAGTTCCATCCATGTTGTTGCAAAGGGTACAAGTTCCTTCTTTCTTTCTGCTATATAGAATTCCATTGTGTAAATGTACCAAAGTTTTTTTATCCAATCATCTACTGATGGGCACTTAGGCTGTTTTCAGCACTTGGCTATTGTAAATAGTGCTGCTATGAACATAGGTGTGCATAGGTTCTTGTGAATTGGTGTCTCAGGATTCTTTGGGTATAGTCCAAGTAGTGAAATTGCTGGATCAAAAGGCAGTTCCATTTTTAGTTTTTTAAGGAAACCCCATACTGTTTTCCATAGTGGCTGCACCAGCCTGCATTCCCACCAACAGTGTATGAGGGTTCCCTTTGCCCTGCATCCTTGCCAACACTTGTTGTTTGTTGATTTGCTGATGATTGCCATTCTGACAGGTGTGAGGTGGTATCTTATTGCAGTTTTAATTTGCATCTCTCTGATGACTAGGGATGACGTTGAGCACTCTTTCATATGCCTCTGGGCCCTTTGTATATCTTCCTCAGTGAGTTGTCTGTTCAGGTCCTTTGCCCATTTTTTAATTGGGCTGTCTGTCTCCCTGGTGTTGAGTTGCGTTAGTTCTTTATATATTTTGGAGATCAGACCCTTGTCTGAGGTATCCTTGGCAATTATGTTTTCCCATACAGTTGGTTCCCTTTGAATTTTGCTGATGTTTTCTTTAGCTGAACAGAACCTTTTCAATTTGATAAAGTCCCATTTGTTGATTCGTTCTTTGATTTCCTTTGTCCTTGGTGAAGTATCAGTAAACATATTTTTGCGTAGGATATCCAAAAGTTTACTGCCTATATTTTTCTCCAGGACCTTTATGGTGGCACTGCTTATGTTTAAATCCTTTATCCATCTTGAGTTTATTTTGGTATATGGTGTAAATTGGTGGTCTAGTTTTATGTTTTTGCATGTTGCTGTCCACTTCTCCCAACACCATTTGTTGAAGAGACTGTTTTTACTCCATTTGATGTTCCTTCCCCCTTTGTCAAATATTAGTTGACCGTAGAGTCCTGGGTTAATTTCTGGGCTCTCTATTCTGTTCCATTGATCTATATGTCTATTCTTATGCCAGTACCATGCTGTTGACACTCAGCTTTAAAACTGGGAATCTACCATATTTCTGGCAGGGGGAGGGCTGACCTCAGTAAACCCAGGCATCAAGGCTAGGGCCTAGCCCAAGTGGGTACACAGTCTACAGTCTGGCCTGGCCTAGTCTCCCCAGGCTGACTGCTTCGGTAATTCTGGCCTTCACTTGAAAAAATTATCCTTGTTCCTGTCACAGGGACTTGGAATTTATTGTTCCTACTCTTCTTCTGAGTCCTTTGATGGCTTTCTGTTCACATGGCTGACTCCTTCTTATTTTGCAAGTCTTAATTTAATGTCACTTCTTCAAGTAAGCCTTTCCCCTGCACATGCGAAGTGGCTCTCTTCTTCTTGGATCACTTTCTGTGACTTTATCCAGTTTTATTTCTTTCTTGGAATGTGTAACATTCTTTATTTATTATTATTAAACTTTTACTTAGATACTTCTTATCCCCAGTTTCTTCCCTCTTGCAAGCTCCATGAGGGTGCAGATCTAGACTGTGTTTTTTGTTTGTTTTTGGCCTCTAAGTCTAGAACAGTGTCTGATACACAGCAGATGCTCAATAAAAAGTGTGTCATTTGAATGAAGAGAAAGTTCAAGAAGATGAAGAACTGGGAAAGATGTCAAAGGAGACCCCCAAAAGTATCTGAACATTTCAATCAGGAAAATAAATTAAGGCCCTAGTTATTAAATACTAATTTATGAAAAATGAAAGTAGTGAAGGCACCATTTATTTGTAAGAGCTTATATGAGAGACTGAAAGAAAGACATGAAACAATGAAATGAATTGGAGTAATTTAGGATTGGGTAGAAAACATTTGTGAAAGCTGGGAAGGAAAACATACAAACAGTAGCAAAGTACAGATAAGTAAAGAAAAAGTAACCAGGGCCATTGCTGAACAATCTTGATTTGATGGGAACAAAATGACGTAGTCAAGTCCTTCAGATGTTTAGGATTTTGAGGAAGATATGGGACAGTGAAGAGAAGGATATTGGTAAAGAGAAAAGTAAGGGAGGGGTGAGAACTCTCTGCACAAAGTGACAATTTTCCCTTTGAAGATATTGACAAGATCGTGGGTTGAGATGGAGAAGAAGGGAGGTGGATAAGGAGGACATTAAAGGTGTAAACCAGAAAGGGTAGGCGTTGTGTTCCATCAGAGAGGCTATTTAGCCAGGAGAATGGGAGAATTAAAGAGAGAAGTTCATTGAGGTTTAGTAATTATAGTACAAACAGAAGAAGATAAATATCTTTTCCATAGATTACATCATTGTTAAATCTCAATAATTTTAAATATAATTAACCATTAATAATGTCTTATTTTAATAATGTAGTTATTGCATGGGAATGGTCTATAAATCATTATAAATCTATTTGTTTAGGTTTACCATCTAGGTAATAAAATCTACACATGCAGCTCAGGTTGTGTGGTTCAGAGCACAGAGTGTGCTTATTAACTGTCTCACTCAAGGTAATTGATTGTAAAATCCACTTCAAATCGTACCAAATAAAAAACATGTTACAATGAGTTAATTAAAATAAAAAAAAATTTCTTTTGTATTTTTTTTTAAAGATTTTATTTATTATTTTTTTATAGAGAGGGGAAGGGAGAGAGGCAGAGAGGGAGAGAGATGTCAATGTATGGTTGCCTTTCATCTGCCTCCAACTATTGACCTGGCTGGAGACCTGGTTTGCAACCTGGTTATGTGCCCTGGCTGGGGAATTGAACCAGGACCTTTGGGTTCGCAGGCCAGCACCTTATCCACTGTGCTACCAGCCAGGGCCTTAGTTCTTATTTCTTAATTTTCTTCTTCTTCTCTATAAATATCTATCCTAGGGGACTTATCCCCCTCCCCCCCTCCCCCACACCTAAGTTCTACTACATCAGAAAATAAAAAGAAATTTAAAAATATAATTTGTTTTAGCAATTCTGTTATGTCTGTAGAACCCAGAATACTCAGTTACAATTTATCAAGGAAAAAAATATGTTCACTTTAAAGAGAAAAATCATATTTCCTCACTATTTAGAAATTAGGGACTAGAATGAGGTGCCCTAAAGTATCAAAATAGTTTCATTTCCTAAGTATATATTTTTACCTAAATACTTGCCAACTCAAAAATATAATTAGGTGTTGCCCTGGTTGGTGTGGCTCAGTGGATTAAGTGCAGGACTGTAAACTGAAAGGTGGCTGGTTCAATTCCCAGTCCGGGCATATGCCTGGGTGTGGGCCAGGTTCCCAGTTGGATGGGTATGCGGGGCAGCCAATCCATGTATCTCTCATATCTCAATGTTTCTCTTCTGCTCTTTCTTCCTTTCTTGCCTTCTCTCTAAAAATAAATAAAATATTAAAATAAAAGCATAATTAGGTGTTCATACAAGTAGGTCTAAAGTTTTATTCCCTGTTGCCAATTATTGTGTCTATGTAGTAAATGACTAGTGATGAAGGAAGTCAGCATGAGGTTAAGTGTTTGGTGGCCCTTGCTAAGTTTTCTATATATTGGGGAAATTTTTGAGCAACTTAAATCCTAGCATATAGAGTTTGATAACCAACTTCTTGAGGGCAAGTAAACAAATTTGTTTATGAAGCTGTAAGTGCTGAGAATGGTGAGAATTTTTTTCTTGTACTCCACATAAGTGAAAATATGTAATGGGTATTCAACTATAATACTGTATTTCAGCCACTGATTGATTAAGACTTGAGTCAATTTACCTTGGAAGAATAAGAACAAAATGTTCAATGTAATGGAATCTTTCCATTTTAGATACCAATAAAAAGACAAAACCATGCAACTTTGACATAAGATCAGACACATAGATTAATAGAACAGAATAAGGAACCTAGAAATAAACCCATGTAGCTATGCCCAATTAATATTTGACAAAGGGGGACAGGAACATACATTGGAGTAAAAATAGTCTTCTCAATAAATGATGTTGGGAGAGCTGGATTGGTTCATGTAAAAAATAAAACTAGGCTGCCAACTTACACCATATACTAGAATAAACTCAAATTGGATAAAAAACAAATATAAGTTGTAATACCATAAAATTCCTAGCAGAACACATAGGCAGTAAAATTTCAGATATCCCATTTTTGCTGATATATCTTCTAGGGCAATAAAGTGAAAAAGAAAAACAAAAAACCAAAAGGGGATACATCAAATTAAAAGACTTTTGCATGGCTAAAAAACCATCATCAAAATGAAAAGTTTCAACTGTATGTGAGAACATATTCACCAATGATACATCAAACAAGGATTTAATCTCCAAAATATATAAAAAATTTATATAACTCAATACCAGGAAGACAAAAGATCCAATTAAAAAATAGGCAAAAGATGTGAATAGACGCTTCTCCAAGGAGGATATACAAAGAGCCCATAGGAATATGAAAACAATGCTCAACATCACTAGCTACCAGAGAGATGCAAATTAAAACCACAGTGAGATATTACCTCACACCTGTCAGAATGGCCATCATTAACAAATCAGCAAACAACAATTGCTGGCAAAGATCTGGAGGAAAGCAACTCTAGTGCACTACAGGTGGGAATGCAGACTGGTGTAGCCCCTGTGGAAAACAGTATGGAATTTCCTCAAAAAATTAAAGATAAAATTGCTTTTAGACCCAGTGATTCCATTGTGGGAATATATCCTAAGAATCCTGAAACACCGATTCAAAAGGACTTATGCACCCCTATGTTCATAGCAGCGTTGTTTACAATAGCCAAGTACTGCAAACAACCTAAGTGCCTATCAGTGGATGAGTGGGTCAAAAAACAGTGGTACATTTACACAATGGAATACTATGCAGCAGAAAGAAAGAAGGAACTCCTAACCTTTGCAACAACATGGATGAAACTAGAAAGTATTATGCTTAGTGAAATAAGCCACTCAGTGAAAGCCAAATACCATATGATCTCACCCATTACAGGACAATAATGAACAACAGAAACTAACCAGCAAAATAGAACTAGAGGCATGGCAACAAGGAACAGAATGACAGTGGCCAGAGGGGAGGTGGGGAGAAGGGGGGAAAGAAAAGGAAGGGACTAGTCAAAGGACATGTATAAATGACCCATGGACATGGACAATGGTGTGGGATTTCACTGTGGGAGGAGGGTTGGGCTGGACTGTGGAGGATAAAGGGGCAAAAAGTAGGACAACTGTAATAGAATAACAATAAAAATAAATAAAATATATGCAACTTGATAACATAAGGTAAAAATGTTTAGACCAATTATGAAATAAATATTTTAAACATGTTAACCATGTCTCCAGTGTCCAAGATTTTGCACAGCTTGCCTCATTATGTTCCATAGGTTCTTTCCTTTTCTGTTTTTCAACCCATTTTGAAAATATTCAAAAAAGCTGAACTCATAGAAACAGAATAGAATGGTGGTTGTCAGGGATTGGGATTTGGGGGAAATGGGGAGATGTTATACCCAATGACACACAGTCAGTCTTTCAGTGTTTGCTGGAATTACTGATTCAGTTTGTGCGTGAAGAACAACATTTCTCTATAGAAAAGAAAACTGAATCTTTTCTTTTAGAGCACTTTATTACATAGTATATTCAATAAGTGAGAATAATGGGAAATTTGGAGGCTTAAATATCATTAATTTCATCTGTCCACCTGATAGACTATTTCCCTGTTGAATTGCCCGAAGTGGTCTTACACCAGAAAATACATTGGCTTACCCATTGACTTTGAATCCGTAAAAATTTTAATGACTAGATTCTCAATGTTACTTACCAGCTTATACTTTCTGGTAAGTTTATGGAAAACAAACATGTATTTTGAGCCAAATATGAATAGAAAATAACAAGAAGGTGGTCATTATAGGTATCCACTATCTTTTTGCTGAGTGATTTCCAAATGAAAATAATATTTACAATGTTTAAATAAAGCTGAACTTTGAGAAATCCATGAAGATTATTCTACGCTTTATGATCTAGCCTTCTTCAGACAAAAGGATTCAACCAATTGTGGTAATATGGTCAATTTTGGGTTATTCTCATCAACAATTTGCTATATGAAAATCTGTTTTAAAAACCTGGCTGATGTTATCACTTTTATCACCCTCTCCACTTACTTTCCCTTCTGTATGTAGCCTCTACCACAAGCAGGAACTGTAAAAAAAAAAAAAAAAAAAAAAAAAAAAAAGTCTTTTGAATCAGAACAAATAATCACTAGCCTGGTCCCCAGGGAAGAAAGCCCAAAGAAGCATAAGGAGCAATTGTTGTATTAGGGTAAAAGCCGAAACTAAACCACATGACATAATGGAAACCCCTTTGGATTTACAATTAGGCACCTTCTTTTCAAATAGCCATGAAATATGGGGGTTTATTTTCATAATATCAAGGGTAGATCAGATGATTTATTTATTCACTTGTACCTTTTTATTTTTTTCATACCTGTCTCTCAGATATCACCTTTACTCCTGTTTCTCTTAGACCTATTGCCTGGCCCAGTTTGTTGGAATGTGGACCTCACTGCACGTCTTCTTCTGACCGTCATCATTATGCCCCACCACCTATCCTCTATGTTCTGCTTCCTGGAAGGATAAGAAATTTGACTTTTGTTTTGGGCTATATCCCAGCTTCCTTAAGCAATTCCCTTCCTTATTCAGAGATAAGGGAGGCTGTGTGTGAATTAGTTCCATCCCTGGTGAAGCTGTGGAATAAAAATTGGATGACAGATGTCAACAAGTTGCACCTTTGTCTGATGTCTGAATCACTTCTGTAATATCTCTAACTCTAAAGATTTGATGATCCTGTAACCAGTCTGGAATGTCTTTCCAGTTTCGTCATCTGACTACTTCCTTCTCACCCTCTGATGCCTTCTGCCATTTCCCACATCTACCCACATCTACCCACATCTTTTCACAAGCCGGGATTGGTAACCTTCCTCTGTGTGCCCCCAATGCTTTGTCTAGGCTGATACATCTCAATCTACCCCACCAAATTCTTGACTTTTGACTGTATGCCCATATGTACTTAGTTTGTCTTATTACCAGTCCTTGGTAAAGTACTTACCACTTCCTTTATCTTTGTTGAGTAATTATTATTTAATACAATTTAACGTTAGTGTAAATACCTTCAGTGATTTGAACTCTCGTCTTCTTAGGATGCTTGTTCCCCTCACAGCTATAAAACCATTCCGTACACTGAGTTGAAATCTCCCTCTCTACTTGGGGCCACACAAAACAAATGTAATCTCTTCTCCACGTGGCAGTTGGAAAGACATTTTAAGACACTGCCAGATCTCCCTGGAGTCAGGCCAAACGTCCTCATTTCCTTTTAACTATGGTTTGTCAGGGTTTAAAGTCTCTTCACCTCCCAGTAACTTTAAGCACACTGGTATATGATCACGCAATTTAGGATAGGGGTGGGTGGCCATTTGATGTATTGCTGGATGTGATTGAATGACTTTAGTCTATTAACTCAGCAGCTTTCTAGAATACTCATTTCACTAAGAGAATTAAATTAGATAATGCATGTGCACTGTACGATGCCTTATACAAACTGTGTGGTCCAAAAATGTTAATCATGTTTACATGTTCCTTGAGTGCTGAGACCAGACATCATCTTTCATGTCTTCTCAGTCACTCCCTTTCCAGCTTTTGAATCAACTGGGATTTAGATTGACTCATGATAAGTAGAGATATCACTCTCTGACATAGTTTATACTCTGAAATAATTCTATTCTTATGCATGAAGTTTCATTTATGAAAAATACAGCATGCAGAAGACTATGTATTTGGAAATGGCCTTTTCCCCACATTGCAGTGATGGGGGCAAAATCTTTGATGATTTTTTCACTCATGCTTTTCTTATATGCAATGACACACAGTCAGTCTTTCAGTGTTTGCTGGAATTACTGATTCAGTTTGTGTGTGAAGAACAACATTTCTCTATAGAAAGGTAACTAACTACTCTCTGATTTCAGTCTCCCTGGCTCTATGCTATTACTGGTGAAGCCAATGGGCTCAGTCAAAAGCTCTTTTGGACATGGAGTAACTTTTATCTCATAGGAATTTAATTCTGCCTTCAACCTAAAAACTTATACATGGTTCTTATCTCACAATTTCTGTAAGGAAACCTGAGAAGGTGAATGAGTTTGGAAGGGGCCCTCAGTACAAAGTTGACGCATTGAAGACGGGAATTGTGAGAACTTTTAAAGGTGGAATGCAAGGAAACAATGAAGGGAGGGTCAAAGCAAAGGCAGGCCTTGAAGAAAGGAGAGCCATAGCTTTAAAAAGAGAAATAGTGAAGGCCTGGGCTGATATTTGAGGAGAGGCCAAAACTTTGTGGTTAAGAAGAAGATGCTTGTGAACAACTTACAGGGAAATAGAGAGGAAGCCAAACTGCACAACTGATTGATATATTTGATAGCAGGAGTCAAACAGACAGAGTTATTTTTGACACTGGTCCTTTTAAAGGAGGAGACCCACTGCAAGGTCGCAATAGTACAATTTGGTCCTGGACCTGTGTGTGTCCAGAAGTGCGGAGGAAAGAAAGGAGGGAAATAAAGTGGTTCAGAACATTGATATGGAAGAGCAAATGTAAGAGAAATACTGAACTTCATCGGAGTAGCTTGTAGTGAAAATTCTTTTATAAGTTAAAAAAAATCTTTACTGAGAAGCTGTCAGAACTGCCCTCAATTTCTGCCAGGATTTGTGGCATTGCTGTAGGTAAGTATGTAGAAGTGTTTACTGAAATGTTCAAAGCTGTGGAAGTTTGAATCTTGCATAATTCAATAAAAATGTGTATTTCAGTGATAACTGAATCAGAAAAAATACAAAGCAAGCATGAGAAAGGGTGTGGGGGAATTAAGGACTGCACACCCACTGTGAGTGGATTTGTTAGGTAGTAAGTGAGGTGTCTATGCTGGTACCCTGTTCTGGAGGGTCTAGTCTGAATGGGCCATCTGCCTTGACCCCATATCATTTTAAATAATCAATCATCTATGAAAGGACAAACATGGTATTATTCCCTTGTTCTTTCCAAAGGAAATAATTTATGTTGGGAGATGCTTTTATTTTATTAATGACTGGTAGAAATGAAGTTTTGATGGCTAATTTCAGGCCACCCTCTATTGTGCTTTCTGGTGATTAGCAATTTATCTTTCTACTTTCATAGCTTTCTTAATCTTCCCTATTTCCCTAGTGTTGAGATCCTTTACCACATCTTTAACATGAACGCTTTTTGCTCGTTTCAAACAACAGAACTGTTATTCTCTCAAGGAGATATTGAGACCCTGGGTTCTGAAGAATCAGATTTGAAGACCATCCAATGTATCCCAGAGGAAGTAATTAATTTCATGGTAAAGCAGTCTGGAAAGAGCTCTTGGGTTTTATTTGGCAACTGTCATCTTAGAAGGTTAACCTAGTGAATAATTGTGGGGTCTAGAGGCTTCCTATCAGGGCAACGTCCATTGTCAAGTCCAACCACACTGACCTCCTCACCTTTTCTTACCCATCTTTAAATTGGATGTGTAATGGTATGGTCCTTGTGCTGTGCTTCAAGCATTTGCAAAGCTCTTTGAATATAAGAGAATTATTTTAATTAAAGTGAAGATATCATCTTCATTTTATTTTATTCTATTATGTGCCTTTGATCTCTGTGGACCATTGTATATTGGGACTTGTAGTTTCTGGCATTTGCTTCTATCTTTCATAACCAATATGAGCCCTCTAGCTTCTGATAAATAGTGATACAAATGACAATTTGCCTTCAGTATGTAATAATCAGCCAATAAGCCATGTGGCAGATTTTTAAAAAGTTTCTTTTAATCATTACTTATATTGTTTCTGTACTTGGATGGTGAAGGAACCTGAAAATTAAGACTGTTGTCAAAGAAATGATTTACATTGGCATAAGTAACAATCAAGTAATAAAACTAGTCATCCATTCTAACCCCCTGCCACTGTGTGACTTCTCAAAAACATTTATATTCTGCATTACATCTTGCACTCATGGAGACATGAGAAGAAGCTGCCTCTTAAAGTGTAGAACAATGAAAAGAAGATTTTTTAAATTTTTTTAGTTAAAAAGAACTCATTACAATGAAGGAAAAAAAAAAATCAATGATTTCTTCTGTTTCTGATGAAGACAAATGAAAAACCATGTCAAATAGAGTAGAATTTTTAACTTAGTAGATAAAATTTTGGGGAAAGTCACTCAAATCTCTGAATTCTCCTTCCTATTTAAGATGGTATTTACAATTCTTTCAGCTTAAGGATTTGGTTTATTTCTTATTTTAATACAAAAAATAAAACCCCTTCACTTCTTCATATTCTCCAACTTACTACACAATAAAGGATTGAATTGAGAATTCTGAGATGTGTATGGGGACCTCTGCCCACCAAAGGAGGGCAGGTGTGCTTCCTACCACGAGGGAGCCTTGGGAGGGCACACAGCTGAAGAGAACTGAAACTTCCTTCCCATGTTCTGATGCCATTTTGCATTTGAATGCTATGCTTCATTTGATTTGTGTCTCTATTCACCAAAATTTCTCCACCAATTTGAGATCCTGTTTGACAGGATCCTGAATTGTGCCTTGGAAATAAAATTCCCGAAAGGACTTCAGAGATCATCCTGTTGAACTCCTTCACTTAACAGGGAACTGGAGACACCCCTCACTTATGCAGTCGTGGGCTCTCCCAGTGGCACTCCGAGTGAGGGCAGCTTGGTTGTGCCTGTTGCTGTGATAGGACGTTTGAGGTAAAGGATCTTTCAGGAAACACAAGAGGCAGGAACAGAGCTCTTGTTTGGCTAGTAGTCTCAACTGTTTACCCTGGTCCTCTGAGAAGTTAGCTCTACTGGTTGGCAGACCAAGAATGTGGCTGAGAAGTCACTGGGCATTTAGAATAGATAACCTTTAATTTTAGGTTTCAGTGTGGGAGTAGAGGCAGAGGAGTTTATGTAACAAGAAAACACATTCTTCAAAACTCTTGGAAATACTAGCCATCACCTTGAATTTGTTCTAATGGCAGGGGTGTTTCTAAGACAATTCTGAAAATATTGCCCCTTAATTTTAAAACTTATTTCTGTAATATATCATGTAAAACTTTTAAAGCTAGTTCTGTAATTTGTCCTAGTGGAAAGCTAGTTGTGAATTTTCAGTCCACATGTAGATCATTAAGATATGATTATGTGCGGACTCTGCCATGAGTCCTATTTCTTGACATTGAAAATCTGCATAAGGAATCAAATTGCAAGTAGGAGGTTTGGTGAAAAACAAGTAATAAGGTAGACTTTTCTTTATGGGAAAAAATTCTTGGGCAATCTCTATATGAAACAGGGCAGTATTTTGACCAAAAAAATGCCTTTAATTAGCAGTGAAAGGAAGAAGGCCTTTTCTTTTCCACTTCACTTTTCCTTCTAAGGATCAATATTAAAAAGAATACATAACGTTTTATTGGACATGCATTAGATCCTAGGCACCTAGCCTTTTATGTACTATTATTTCATTTAATTCCTGGAGTGATGATATAAACCATATACAACTAACATTTCTATTTTATCAAAGAGGAAATAGGTTTAAAACACTTAAATGACTGGTGAAGGGAACTGTGGCTAGCAGGTGGTGGTATTGGGTTTGAACTCAGGCAGCCTGACTTCAGAACCAATCTTAAATTTTTTTTTTTTTTTTCTAAGAGAAGTTTCTCAGCCCTTCTGACTGGCAGCTATCTAGCCATGTTCAATAGAACTCTGTAATGATGTAAATGTTGTTTCTCTGCACTGTCCACTTTGTTAGCCAGTAGCCAATGTAGCTTTTGACTATAAGCACTCAAAATGTGGCTACTACAACTGAGGAACTGGATTTACATTTTTTTACATATTTTAAATTAATTTAAATGTATATATAAATAGCCCCATGTGGTCACTAGCTTTTGTGTTGAATAGTGCCGGGCACACTGAGTGGTTGGTTCTGGATGATTTTTATGTGACTTGTTAGGCCTACGTGAGCTTATGAGCTCAACGATAAAAAGTTAACACAAAAAGAACAAAAGAGATAGTAAAAGACAGAAAGAGGAAGGAAGAAAGAGAAAGAAGGAAGGAGGGAAGGAAAATTGGAGGAAGGGAGGGAGGAAGAAAAGAGAGGATCCTTATCTTAGGCATTAGAGCCTGGGTCTGTTTGGGGTTGCTGATCTGAAGGCCTGAAGTTCAGTTCTGTAACTGAAGCAATTCAAATTTCATTGTAAAGTTATGTTTATTGACATCGTATTATAAATGTTGTAGCCCACATACAACTCAGCAAACCCAGCATCTCAGACTAGGTGGGATTTTGACAGAGGGGAGCAAAAAGGGGATGGATGTAATACAACAACAATAAAATTAAAAAAAAAAAAAGAACTTGTGGTATATGATCTGGCAACTCCGACTTACAAAATTCATTAAAGATTATATGATATTGTAGCTCAAGTGTTGAAAAATCTTCCTGAAATAAATTATCCATGTCCCATTTAGGGGTCTCTTGTTCTATATAAACTTTATTCATTTATTTCTTTATAGCCAGAAAAGATCTCAGGGATTATCCTCTCAAATACCATTATCAGTAAGAAAAGTAAAGCCCAATGTTGCCAGCCAGACTCAGTCCCCACTTCCTACGCTTAACATTTTCTGGGCTTCCTGGGACAACCTTTGAACACTGATTCTGATGGGCCACACCTAGTGCTCCCTAATACCTACCCTGGGATTCCCAGGTGAGGCTCAACATAGGAATGTTTGAGTTGGTGATCTTCCGCAACATTTGATGCTTTTTCCGGGCACCTCTGGACTTCAATTGCTCACCCGAGGGATGAGCAAAACCATAAACCAAAAGAGAATAGAGGTCTCCTGATACAATCTCTAGGATGAAATGTTTTCTGCATTTTGTGTGCAGAGTTTGGCAATAGCTCTTTGTCAGACCTGAAGTCTTGCAAGGAAAAAAAGCAAAACAAAGTTTTTGGAGAGCAGATGTGGCAGCTTGTCACTGAGACCCTATGACCATAGCAGAAATCTTCTAGGAAATGGTTACCAGGGAGAAGAAAGAGCCCTCTAGCACTCACCTCAATGTGAGCCTTATGTGAGTTTTAAATGGAAAACACCATCCTGGTTGGTGATTTCACGGACTTAAAACTATTTTTAAGTTCTGGGTACTACAATGCACTCAAGGGAAACATAAAATTAGAGTAATTTAAGGAGATTTTAAAAAGTAACCCCGGGATTATATAATTTAAGGATTTTGAATTGCTTTCACAGCATTACCTAATTAGTCTGTGAGTTTCTCTGTGAGGAAGGTTTCCACACTGGATGTGTGCTGAATTGAGGCTTGAGATTTCTGATATGTCAGTGCAGGAGGAAGGGGAGAAGCAGAGCAGATCTGGAAGAATCTTTGATGATGGGGTGTGAGGGGCTGGGGGCTGCAGTTAGGGCAAGAGGGGTTTTTAGATACAATATTTTGGGGGATGTTTAATGTTATAGTTAGTAGGGTTTGGTTGGAAGGAGTAAGTAGAGGCAATGAGAATATGAATGTGGGTATCAAGGGGCCAGGAAGCTCAGAGATGTTTTTCTCCTAAAATTCCAGAGCTACTTTCGTGTTTTATCTTCCACAGAAATTTCTCCAGGCACCAGCCTGGCCTCTCTCACATACCCTGGAGCACAGTGCTCCGGATTTGGCAACAGGCAGTGATTGGGTGACTGATCTGTTCAGAAACTGAAATTATAAACCTACTTTTAGGTGACTTTTAACCAAGGAAATATGAATTTTTAAAAAGATTTTATTTATTACTTTTTAGAGAGAGGGGAAGGGAGAGAGGTGGCGGGGGGGGGGGGCGGTGCTTCAATATGTGGTTGCCAGCGACCTTTGGGTTTGCAGGTTGATGGAAATACGAATTTTAAGATGAGAGAAATTGCAGGGGGAAGAGGGAAGGAGAGAGTAGGGAAGGTGGTGGGGTCTCGGGTAATGATTCCCTGAAGGAACGGTGGGAATACTGTTGGGAGACAAGAGCATTCAACATTCAAAGTTAGGGGTGTTTGGGTGTTTTTCATGAATAAGAAGTCAACTGTAAACTCAGAACCAGTCTGAAATTACGGTGTGTGAGGCTTTGGCAGGTCATAGGTAATATCTCACCTGGAGGGAGATGCTTATGCAGTGGGGCGACTTGGATGGAGGATCTGCCTGGCAGAGGCTTTAAGAAGATGAGGGTGAGCAAACATGAAACCTCAAGACAAGGAAAGCAGCTGTTTTTTCCAGCCCCTGCTGTCATCCCACCTCCTCCTGCCTCCATAGACAGACAGCCCGCTGCTGTGGTATCCCTCCACCCTAACCCTCTCCCCCTCCCAGTTCCTGTCTGTACCTCTGCTTTGGAGCTGGTTTTAGAGCTACCACCCTCTCCTCTTATCTCACATTTTCTTCTCTTGGCCCTAGATTAAAATCAAACTCAACCTTCCTCTTCCTACCATAGCTTTCCTGCTCATTATTTCTCTGGAAGTTGCTGTATTTGTTGGGGTCCCTTCTCTCCAGAGAATGAGAATGTAAATGAACAGTTGTATTATTGTTATTTAAAGTATCACCCCAGCCATATTGTGTCAGCGTATATTTTTAAAATAAATGTTCATCTGATACCCAAGTGAAGAGATTGGATGTTGGAGTGAGGGAGCTTGGGTACAGACCCTGTCTCCTGGGGTCACCCCTTCAACTCTAGCCAAGGATCTGATGACAGTGCCAGCATCTAGTGGTCACTGTGAGAGTTAAAGGAGATCCTCTATTTAAAGCACTTAGCACAGTGCCTGTCTGCCTCTTAATTATTATTATTACTTTGTGTTAGGGCCTTGGGCTCAGTGCAGAGTATGACAGGGTGCTCCATTCCCAGATTGACTTAGAGCTAAGTATCTTAATATTTTTAAATCTAATTTTTCTATTTTTCAAGTAGAAATGGCATTACCCATACCGTCTCCACTTTGAAGAGAGGCTGTGAAAATACCTGCTACTGTAGATACAAGGACTCTAAGCTTAGGAGATATGATGCAAAAGATTTTAGAATCAAATGTCTTTGGTATTTTAAAGTTTGAATCATTCTTATGGGAAGACAGGAGAGTCTCTTTCACTGCATCATAGCCAGAAAAAGGGGCAAATAGGGAGCCCATGAAGTAATGTGCACAGGGAGGAATGAGCCTCATGTCAAGGTGTCCTTGTCTAGGGTCACTCCTTGCCTGGCTTTGTCTGCCTGCCCAAGCACTTCAGGGGATGAATATGACACTTAGGGATGAAGTTAGTGGGAGCAGAAAAGAGTGTTTCGCTGAGAGTTTTATGAGAAGAAAACAAAGGAAAGAGCAATGTTATCATTATTGGAATAACTCAGTGATCACCTAAAATAAAGAGTAGACAACATTTCTGTGCTATAAGATTCTTGTAGCTTCAAGCAGTGTGTCTCCATGGTACTGTCTGAATCTGATGGCAACACAGCTTCCACCAAAGTTGGAGAAGGAGCTGGTGGTAATGGCCACTAGCTCAGGTAGAGGTAGGCTATGACACAGATGGAGAGAAATATGGCAGGGATTCATGGAGTTTGACTGGTTTTCTGCCTAGCATTCCTTCCTCTTCCCTGCCCTACAGTTTCTGTTTTTACTGTATAGTTTCTCTTTTAATTTTACTGCACAGATGAAATGGACTCATTCCTCCTGATCCCATCCCCAACAATAGACACCTTGGTATTTTTAGAAAAATAAATACCACTTTCTTTCTTCTCATCCCTCCAAACCTGAAATTTTTGAAAAAGAATCATCCTCATGACCACCCTTCTGCTTCTCCCTGGTGTCTCTTCATCACAACAGGCTTAGCCAGATGTTTAGGGCACTAGAATTTCATGGGAGAAATATATCTGTGCACCAGTGCTACAGTTGGTTTCATGAACAGGGAAATTTAACAGGCAAAGACACCCTGTCTCCTTCCCATGGTTTTCCTGCTCCCTTTGACCTGGTGCTGGCATTCAAGTCATTCCTTGCTTATCAGCCCTCATGCTACCCTCCCAGCTGGGTTGCAGATGGAAAGTCACCTGAGCCAAGAATGAGTGGTTGCATTTTCCTCAGGGCCCTTGCCCAACCCCACTTCTGCAGGCCCTTCTTGGAAAAATTTCTCCCTAAGGTGCTGTTTGTTCTCTTTGACTTGCTTTTGGTCATTCTTGCATTCCTTTTGGCTGTGCCTGGAATTCCATGATCTCTTACATCGGCTGCTGTTTTCTGCTGTTTCAAGATCTCCCCATCCATGTACTTTCCCCTCATTACATGTAGTCAGTTTGGATGAACATGAGCTTGTGGGAATGTGTGACCACTGTGCACCCCCAATAGGGACAAATACCTCCAAGAAGGAGAGGACTGGTTCCATTAGGATCTTTATTGTTTTTCTATCCCTGCATAGGGTAGCCCAAAGTAAGAGCTGTATTGATCACTTTTGACTGGGAGACCTATTTTACTTTTATTCTATTCTTCCTTACTCCATTTACAATTTTATATCTAAGGGCAGTGCTTTCTGTTTGTTGTTTTTCCTCTATTTCCAGACCCTGAATTAGTACCTGGCACATACTATGCACTCAAGTGTTTGTTGAATAAATACATAAGTAACTTGTGCCTGAAATCAGGTTGCCATACCTCAGGGATGGCCCCTGTGAATCATGTTCATTTTTCCTAGTAGGTATATTAGCATTTGTAAGACCTTCATTTACATTTCAGCCTTTTGATAAGGTAAGTCACTCAGGGAGAAGTTAGGCTTGTGCTCAATTCCCACCCCCAGAGCCCTAGTTCAAGCTGGTCTTAAAGTCTGTCAAGAGCACACTGAAGATTTCAACTTGTAGTGTGCATGGTTGGCACCTCAGGTAATGCTGAAGGCAGGTGCCACACATTCCTGTGTGAAGAAGCGAGAGCCTCTGCTATGATGGATGGCCTGTCAAAGGCTGGCGGCACTGATTTGCTGTGATGAATTTGTTTTAGTTGTTGGGAAGCAAGTAATCACAGTCTTGCTGTGGTATCATGGGATCACCATTCTCAGTCCCTGAAAAGGGGGTTCAGTGTTCACATGTAAATCCTTTATGCAGTTTGCTGTACCTCTCTTCTGGCAGGGGTAACCCTGAGGGGACCATCTTCCAGTAATCCCCAGAAGAGCTGCCTTCTGTTCACTCAATTGTCTTCATTGTTCTAATTAAGTAAGAGACTTTAAACATTTCTTCTTAAGAGTTACCATATTAGTCTATTATTCTTCACTGTTAATAGATGCTACAGTGCTAGGGAGACATCATTCTGACCTCTAATTAGCAATGGAACATATGAAATTTGTAAGAGCACTTTGGTATCCATAAATGTAAGCCATGATTATTTCTTGACAGCTAAATATAAAATTTCCACTAAATACTACTTACCATTGTTGCTTTAAAGATATTAATTGGGCCTTTTAACTATACAATGCACTTACAAGTCTAATGAAAATAATTGGTTAACATAGAGGAAAAAGTATATGTGAAACAATTAGTAAGCAAAATGTTAAGAAAGTTAAGATTCTACTAGTTAAAAGTTTACTTTTATAGAAAAGAGCCAATCAACCAACTCTGTCTTGGTGGGTAAACATTTGCATGAGTGTGAGATTCAAGCAATCCTATAATTAATCTTGAATACAATGGTTGATAAGGGTGACAAACTTTGAGAGTTGGCTTACACATTTATCCCTACTTGAGCTTTCCATCAGAAATCTTTTCTCTGGCTTTGCAAATGCTATTTTAACATTATTTCCATGGAATAAATCAAATGCGTCAACCACCTGGCCTCTTGTTGGGGGGAAAAGAGGTTTTAGCTTTAGAAAACACTTGTGTTGTTGTTGTCATGGTAGGCTCTGGGACTAACAAAGCTCTGAAAAAAAAAATTTTTTTTGAAAGAAAGGAGAAAAAAAGGGGGAAAATGCGAGCTGGAGATTGTGGCAAGCTTTACAAATTGGCACAGCCTTATCAACAGCATTTCATGGTTTTCTGGAATCCTTTCAAAGGAGAATATTCTTTGTAAGAGACGGTTTAAGCTTTTTATTATTTAAAGCTATATTTGTGAGTTTATGAAAATTGCTTTTTAGTTTCCCGGGCTCTTAAAGCATCGATACTGGTTTGCCTCTTGTGAAGGCAGCTCCTTGCTGACATGACTTGCTGTGGATGTTAGCGTTGCATTTTCCTTTCCCTGACTTCTACATCCCTTCCTTCTCGTTCCTGCTACATTAGAAGATCATTAGGTGTGCCAGTCAGGCTCCTACCAAATTTCCCTCTCAATTTCAGTAGCAATCGAATGGCCATCCCTTAAGTTCGGGGACAAATTTCTGTTCTGTAAGGCAGGAAATTAGATGTTCTTTTTTATTTCTAGGAGACCATGCAAAGTCATCAATACTCCCTTTCTTTTCTATGACTGAGGACCACGTCTCTCGCGGATTGTTTTTCAGTCCTGGGCACACTGGGACGCCTGCTATTATTTTAATGCCCATGTGACAAATCCTGTTAAAGAATATAATTAAAGTGAACAATCTTTCTAATTAAAACAAAACAAAACAAAACTCGAGCTCCAGCCAATGATTCATTTATTAAAACAGTATTTGACAATGCAGAATTCTCTCATCAAGGAATTTAAGAACCTCCTGTTTCTTAGGGTAGAATCTTACCTGGAGAGTCATGTATTGTATTATATGTTCTTGTTCCAAAGACAGGAAGTCATTATTAAGAATGCTAACATTAAAAATGTTTGTTTGGTTTTCAGGCTCACCAAGTTTCTAAATGGGTGGATTGGTATGGCTCAGTGGGTTGAGTGCCAACCTGCAAGGCAAAAGGTCTGTTGGTTCAATTCCCATTAAGGGCACATGCTTGGGTTGCAGGCCAAGTCCCTGTTTGGGGGTGTGATAGAGGCAACCGATCGATGTATCTCACATCAATGTTTCTCTCCCTTTCTTTCTCCCTCCATTCACATCTCTCTAAAAATAAATAAGTAAATAAATTAAAAAAAACAAAGGGTGGATGATAATTGACTTTTACGGAAGTCTTTAAAAGAACAGGGTATGCAGTTGAAAAGGTGATATTTTAGGTTCTAGCTCTGTTATTAACAAGTTGGGAGTCCTTAGGTGAAGTATTTAATCTTGACAAGACTTAATTCTCCCTAATCTGTAGATATTATCCCTGAAGAGCTAGTGAACAAATATATTGCATTTGTCTCCGGTGTGTGTGTGTGTGTGTGTGTGTAAAATTTATCAAGTAACAGCATGTTTTGGGGAGTTGTGCAGTAACATTGTAGTTACAAAAGAAGTGTGAATGAAAGGTGAAAGTGTTTTAGGATTGATTGAAATCCAGTGACTCAGAGAGAAGATGCAAGGTTGAGCTAAGAATCAAAAGGGAAGAAAGTGTGGTATAAAATGCAGCCTTTCTAATAGGAGAGAGTCTGGTGCATTAGAAATGATTTTTTTTTTTTTTAATGAAAGTATTTGGTAAATATGGCATTAGGATGGATGTGTATGCCAATGAACAAACTTTTTTTAATTATGAAAGAAATTAGTTACTTTGTAATTACTTAGAAAGTGATTATATGGAAGCGTTGCCTGACACCCCCTCTCTTTTTGGGTTGCTTGAGCAATTTCCTGTGATCAAGAACATATTCACATAGAATAGTTTCTTTAAAAACAAAACTCAGTTTCAGAAAAATGAAATTCCTGCTCCACTCTTGCATGACAAATATCCATTTCAGTGAATGAGAGCCTTGCCTGGACCTCCTCTTCAATGTTGTGATGAAAAGTGAATTTCAATATTTGTGTAATGCTCCATGGAAGGCCAGATATAGGATTAGTAATAACTATGATTAGCTTCAGCTTTTGTTTCAATTTCTAAGCACAGACATTTCAGGTATCTACTGACTTCATTGAAACCCTTAGAAAAACTTGTTAGAGATCCTAGGAGTAGAAAAGATACACTAGGATGCACTGTTTTTGTGACTTTCAAACAAACAGAAAAATTGGCCCTTTAGATATACATATATGCACTATATGTACCATACAGGAAAATTAGTTCAAACATATGGTAATATAACCCCATCTTAAGTTCTGTGTCGTGAATTGCTGTTCATAGGTCTTGTGGCTTATGTATTTTTTTTCTTCTCCACAGTTTTCTCTCATCAACTGTCATATGAATGACCTTTTGAAGCCATCCTAAAAATTCAGACCCACCCACTCTCTAGCATCGGTTGCCTGGGGGAAGGAGACTATTGTTAAGACAATGAGGTTATAAAATGTCAAAGATAATTCCTTGAAAATTCCAAGGAGGTCTTCTGTGGATGGAATAAGAATGTAGGAGCCTAGCATGTAAATTAAAAAACATCCAATTAGCTCCTTAAATATTTTGGGACTGAGGCTTTACCCTTAAGAGGCACCAACCACAATAGAGGTATTTTGGCCATTTGATATTCATGAGACTGGGAAGGTTTAGATGAGCTAAGGACTCAATACAGGGGTTTAGCTTTCTAATGTAAACAACATTATCATTTGGAAATCAATTAGCTCCTGAAGGAAGGGAACCAGAAGACCAGGACTGTCTGAACTACTATTGTGAACTGGGGCTATTTGCTTTAATTAAGAGGAGACAGAGTGGATTATTGTCTCAAACTAAAGAGTTGGGAAGAGTCAGAAAATTACACTTTACCCTGGTAAACAACAAAGCCCAAGCAAGAGACGGAGTCTGCATCAAGCTGATCTGAAGCAAATTAGCTTTTAATCTGGAAACTTTCTGAATAAGGATGTCTGCACCTAACAAATGGAAAAAATGCAAAGCAGAGGTCCTTCTGAAGTATTAGGTAATCCTTGAGACCTTGCTCTGTGTCTTTATCAGGAAAATCTGTGTGATGTTTTCTTTTGCTATTTCTTGGTCAAAGATTCAGAATTCATTGTAAAAATAATAATTTAAAATTGGATCTTCATTGCAAAAATGTGGGGAGCATTAATGTGAAATCATTGCACTATCACCTGAATGGAAAAATGTATAATATATTTGTTGGTTGATTAAAAAAATGTTTGGTAACTAGTAATCTACAATGTCATCTGTGTGGGTGTCCATAATCCTTTCTTCTCTGAGACTTTGTCAAACCAAATCACTGAAAAGAGTTGCAATTACCTTTCCCTTCCATCTGTCCATCCATTCATCCACCTAATAAATAAACATTAAGTGCTAACTATGTGTCATAACTCTAGATTCTGGGAGGTCCCTAAGAATAAGGTATAATAGTGCTTTGGAGAAAGAGACTTTTATAAATATAATAAAAGCATTGCGGCAATGTCAGATTGCTATAAAAGTTTCTAAATGCTTGCTTTCATTTTGCACAGCACTTACTTGGCTGCCAACTAATTACAGTTCACAAATCATAAATGGGCCACCCTTTGAGAAGCACTAGCCAGAAGATCTCTCTATGTCTCTTAGGTTAGGCACATGGGCCCTCGGCCATTGTTGTGCAATTGTCTTATTAGAGAGTGACAGAGACTTCATTATTGTACACTTGCCCTTCTCACCCCACCACTTCACCAGATTTGGGTATTCTCAGACCTGTAGGTTACAGGACAATCAAGGATAAGGCATTGACTGCCAGAAAGGTACTCTTCATTTAAATTTGCTTGTTTCCAAGAAACAAGATGAGGATCCGTTTTCCTTTAAGAAAAACAGTAGGCTAATAGAATTCTAGTCATATCCAAGAGAAGTCAGCCATCCTTTTCAAAGTTAATCACAGCTTTCCTCCAGCATCTCAGAGCTCTCAGGGAAGATTTTGCTATTACATTTACTGCAATATCAAAGTATAGATTTTATTTCTCTTCTTTGTTTTTATAACTTTGGACTTGAATTCTTATGTACCTTTACCTTTTCACATTCATTTTGTTTTGTTAATAGGATCAAGTGCAGAAAGTAATACGGTCAGAAGCAGCTGTCACAAAACGTACCAGTTGACATAAACATGTTGACGTTTTTTAACCTGATAATTATCATTTTGCAAATTTAAGAACATATCTGGAAAAAACCTAAACAATAAAGATATTAATTAAACTATAATTAGAAAATAATAATAAAGAAATGAAGCCAACATGAAGATACAACTCTATGGAAATGATTAAGTCAAGTGGAGTCCATATACACAATAGGATAATACATAACAATTGAAAATAATGATCATAAAAACTGGGCAGAATGCACATATGTTTATATAAATCTTAAGTGAAAAAACACAATTCAGCACAATGCTTTAGCAGCATACATGTGTTGCTCCTCGGTCTCACTGTTCCATCCTTTTTACTGCTCTACTCTGAGTGCCATAGGGTGCTGACCTCCACAGTTTATCCTAGCAGCTCATTTCCAGCTGGATTCCCTCAGTGCAGGCATGGCAGGAGACTAGAGAGTGGGAGGAAGGGAGAAGCCTTTCTCTTCCCTTTCTGTGTAGTGGTGGCAGCAGCATCTCCAGGATTCCTGCTCCCTCTCATGGACACACTCTGCTGGGTGATCATGACCCCTCCCTCTGTGAACATTGCCTCCTGCCTTGATTTTCCAACCTAAGGATGATAACAGTTTACATGTAGCCTTCTGTTCAGCTTTTTAGTTCTGCTATCATTTGTATAACCAGTTCTCTGTATTATTTTCACTATATCTTAAATATAATGAATGGTTTCCTTCCAATTTTATTTGGATCTAAAACATATACACATGGCCCTGGCTGGTGGCACAGTGGATAAGGTGCCTGCCTGTGAACCCAAAGGTTGCTGGTTGGATACCCAGCCAGGGCACAAAACCAGGTCTATAGCTGGAGGGAGGTGAAAGGCAACCATACATAATGTTTCTCTCCCTCTCTGCCTCTCCCTACCCCTCTCTCTAAAAATAATAAATAAAATCTTTAAAAAAAAAAAAAAGTATGCATGTGGTTTGGAGTCTGGTAGGGCTATTTGGGAAGGGCTTCCTAGATGGCAAAGTTGCAGCTGGGGACCATCTTTTGGGAAAGTAAGGTTAAGTGACCACTTTGAGCTTTGGAACTGGAAAATAGTAAAATATAGTGTGTGTGTATCTTTATAATATTTATACACAAAATTATATATATATAATATATTCATCCTCTATTCCTATTATTCTAGGACTAAAATATGTGCAAGAATGTGGCAGGTAATGAGACCAAGAGTTGGGATCAGGAGGCTGCAGGAGGCTGGTGAAGTTGTGTAATTTTATAGTATGTATACATGGTGGCCGGCTTTCAAAATGGTGGTTCCTAGCATTCTGTCCTTATGTGCCCCCTGCCCCAGCCACATTAAATAGAGCTGAATGGGTAGCCTGGAAGACATTGTGGATATTTCAGTGGGTGACTTCTGTCTGCAACTAGGCATCAAAAATACTATGCCTTTTGTTTTGCTCTCTCTTGGATCACTTACTTTGGGGGAAAGCCAGTTGCCATGCCATGGTGCCATTGTCATCCAATGGAAGGAGAGAGGAAACCCCTGCTAACATCCAGCACTAACTGGCTAGCTATGTGAGGGAGCCAGTTTGGAAGTGGACCTTCTTGCCCTAGTTTGGCCTTCAGATGGTGTGGCTTTGATAAACAGATTGACTGAAATTTGTGAGAAGCCCATACTGGAACTGCTTAGGTATGCTGCTTCTGAAATTCTGACCCCAGACACTGTGGGAGATAATATATATTTGTGGCTGCTTTAAGGCACAAAGTTTTGGGGTTATATGGTAAGCAGCAATAGAAAACTAATAGGCATTCCATCCATTTGGTGTGCAATTCAGATGTGGCAACTCAGGTATCCTATAAACAGCAGGTTTATTCTCCTTTCCCTCTTGTAACTTGTGCTGCCTTTTACAACATACCTCTACCCCTTGCTAAGTGGTTTAAATATGTAGAGTCTTAGGGAAGTTCCTTTCTCATCCTCAAATTTCCTCCTGTAAAGCAAGCCCTAGGAATACCAACCATCTAAAAGTAGTTACTTAAATAAAAGATTGATTTCAAATTTCTTCCATTTAAAATATCAACCTTTCTGTAGCTGAAGTTTAAAGGAACCTTTAGATTTTCAGAGTTATTACTGATTCTCTCTGGCTACTGAATACTTTAATTTCAATCAGAGCATCATTGAGACTCCGTGGAAGCAGGGCCGACTCGGCATCAGAAAACAACTCTGGGTATTCACAAAGATCATTTGGAGGGGTGGGAAAGACTGTTCCGGGCTGACAAGCTCTCGTTTTCTCATGCACCATCAATGGGGAGTTTCTTTTGATTAACTACTTGTGTGTTTCCTCTTAATCCCAAACGCAGCTTCTCTCCTGCTGTCCCCATTGGAAAATCCATCCCCACAACCTTTCCCAGCCTTTTATCTGCCCCTGGAGAGTCAGGGAAGCCAAGGGGAGCATTGTTCACGCGGCAACCGTGCTGCCCTTCAGTGTGCAGAAGCGTGGTGGGCGGCACCGAATGCAGGAGTGTGTAAGGAGGAGAAGCCCTAGGTATTGTGTCTCCTGCCACAGGTTGGTGGCTGCCCCTCCCTCCCGAGGCTTGGCTTGGGATCACTTCTGTTTGCAGTACCGTGTGTAACCTTGGCATGCAGTCAGCAGAGAAAATATTCATTATTGCCTGACTGTCTGCCGAAGACAATTTCAATTATTCTGGCATTTCAATGGATGAAGAAGCCCTTTAGGCTGGCCCAGGAGATTAGACTTAAAGGCTCTGTAAATTAGGAAAGTTACAATCAGTATATTATCTGGCAGGCAGCTGTGGAATACACCACAGCAGGCAAAGAGAGACAAATTGCTATATTCCAGTTGTGGTTTTGATATATCAATTTACAAGTTTAACAAACACATTTGTGAAAGAATGATTTTACATTTCTTAAATCACTTTTAACTGCCGGCACTGGAAGTTTCTGAACCTGTAACTTGAATAGCCCGGCGGGCATTGGTGACGTTTTGTTTTAAAGCCCAATTTCAGCTGGGGAAAAATATGGCTGAGGACACAGCTTGGAAATTAATCTTTCCTAAAGTTATTCAAATAATATAATATATGGTAGTTAATCAGAAAATTCCATTTGCAGAAATGTGAATAATGTTCTATATAAAGGCTTTTACTTTAATTGAATGTTTTTCATGTCTTTTTTTAAAGATTCATTCTGTTGTGATAATTATATCTATATATTTAATATATATTATTTCACCACAACTGTCTGATATGATAGGTTTGAAAATAAAAATAATTACCATAATAACAAATAACAATGCAATTGCATAACTGAGGTCTATTTGTAAATAACTTTTTCATAATTCTTCATGTTCTTTCTAAACATTTTGGATATCTTGGAACTTAAATATCATTTAAACAATAGATTTTGTATGTTGGTAAAATGCTTTTACAACTACATATCTTTTTAACACTGATTAATGCTTATGCTTGAAATAATATTTTCTGGGTGAGTTGAAGCTATTATTTTTCAGATTTTAAGAAAAAGTGTGCAACTTCTTATTAATGGGGAAAAGATTTTATTTATTGAGCAAGGTGGTGAAAGTGAAAAGGTCTTAATTTTTTAATTTGTTCAAGTCCATTATAAAATAAGTCAAGACATAAATGAATAAAATACAGATATTTCCAAGAAAGCTTCATTAGCCCCCCAAATAACTTCTTTCTGCTGCTCATTTATAAAATTCAAAACAAGTACCTAAAACTCCAGAGAGAGCTTCTTTTGCTTTGGGAATGTTTACATTTATTGGGAAAGCAGGTGGACCAGTACAGATATCTCCTTATTCTCAGTTGATTTAAAAATGTTTTACCATTTTAACTTTAAAAATTATACCGGGCATTTGTTTGAAGATGAGGGATTACATTTAAGTCACACGTATCGAAACAGCATTTGACTGCTGCCTTCTCTGTCACATTGAATTGAACAACACTTCTTCTATCAGACTGTCTCTCTACACCTTGTCAGAAAGGGGTTTATCAATCAATAACATGGAATTCATCTTTTTCTCCTTGCTTACAGAAGTGGATTACCCACTAGGGACAGTTCTTGTCTTGTACAATACCCAGGAAGAGCCCTTCATTACCAACACTGAAGTTTGACTGTGCTCTTTGCGGTACATTGTGCTGATGTTTTTCTCATGGGGACTGTCGGGCTGGTTCAGGCAAGCATCTGCAGTTCCGAAATGGCCACTTTCAGGCTGCAGAATTTAAGAGACAACCAAATAGAGTTTTAATGCCCTGGAAGATAATAATGAAAGACATTTATGGAAAAAAAAAAAAAAAAAAAAACCCTCCAGTTAGTTTGAAAGCCAGGGCCCACACTCGGTATTTTGACAGCAGATTGATGGCTAGCTTGACTAATCCTGGTTTACTTTCTGACTTGGATTTGTCTTGCTGGTCCAGTGACATTGTGAGGGCTTCCTCCAATCTGGTTAATGTTCAGAACCAATGTTTGAGTTTTAGACTAATTACAGGCTAACCACTGACATTTTTTTTTTTCTTTCTATAATGTGAAGACTGGTGCCAGCAGAAACTCAGTGAGATTTAACATAAAAGCAAGATAAAACAATTAAAGTAGAAGAATATTTGATTAAGTGGATTGCTGATTTATAGTGGGGTAAATTGAAATTGAAAGCAGAGTGAACTTTTTATGGCAATCATATATTACGTTCATTATCAGAGACTCTGTGTTCTTTGTGCTTTTATGATTTAAAAATAAATAAACCAGTTCGAGGGGAGTATTCCTGGCAGGCATCAATTTTGTCTTCTCTTAAGTTATGGTTTCTTTTCATTGTAAAAGTTAAATAAATCATATTCAAATAAACTCATTGCAAAGCATGCAATCAACATCTGAATAGACAGAAATGTATGGTAACAAGGTCTAGTGTGGCAGATGCAAGCACTTTTGTTTTGGTGACAGAGCTGGATATACACTTCATCATTTATTTGGTATTTGCAAAAACCATTGCTGTGGCAACATCCCTTAAAGAGTCTAGGGCCTGGGGTCTAGAGAAGCAGAACTCCATGAGATTTGGTATCAGACCTGGGGAAATTAGGCAATAGCTCTATTCCACATGCCTCTTCTTGTCTCCTGACTGGCTCTGCCGCATGGGTCTCCTTTACCTGGAATGAAATTGTTCCTGAGGCTTGTTTTCGCAGGTGCTCACAATGTCCTCCTGCCACCCCATCCACAAAATATCTTGTCCTTTCTTTTTGTCAACCCAAATTGCTTTTGGCAGTGGTGGTGTTGGTGTTGCTTTGGACAAGGGAGCACTGTGGTCTCCCAGCACGCAGGGAGGGGCTGGTCAGTGCAGGGGAGGTAGAACGAAGAGCAAATTCAAAGAGCTATTTAGAGAGGAAAAGACACCAGCCAGTAGTTTGTTCTGTCTTCCTGGTGAGTATTGTGGAGGGAAAGTGGGGAAATGCCTATAGGAGAGAAGATGACCCTAAGCTGTACATATTGACTAGGTAAAGTGCCTATAACATTGTACCTTCCAATTCCCCAGGTGATGTCCTTACACAGGGCTCACAGGGGCTGAGAAAACCAAGAAAAGTGTTGCCTGCATCAAGGGAATAGCAACTCACCAAATTATTTTATCATAGCCTTGACTCTTCAATGACATATCTGAATTGCATATATTCATTTTACCAAAATCTTATGTAACTGCTATTTTTAAGTTGTTCACGATGAGGCCCTTAAAATAACTGAAGACTCAACGAAAGAACCTGAGTTTTGTTCTGGTCCTGGCACTGCTCTCCCTGTGTGTGGCCCTGGTGAGATCTGCTTCTCTGATTCCTGGCTTCCTACATGCAAAAGGTGGGGATGGATGGGGTGGCAGCTTAGGTTCTTCCAGGTTTTGACAGGCTATTGGTTCTGTGACTGTTGTTTCAAGTGGGGAAGAGAAGGCTCATATTGTCAGCTACAACTATATTTTGAATGTCCAGATCTCCCAAGAAAGCTGGATGGGCACGTAAGTCTACATGAGGGAATATACTTTCTATTTTTCAAAGGACACAGTTGTTGAAATTCTTGTAGCCAAGGCACAAACAGATACACAATGGAGATCTCAATTTTGTTGTTGTTGTCAAAAGAGGGAGTAGCAAATTGACTCTAATTTTGCTAGCATACTGTCATTGCCAAGCATCTTGCCATGGACTTAAAGAACACTAGGTGCCATCTGTTCATCCTTTCAGAGACATGCTTTTTTTGGTATGGTCCCTTTGTGACATTTCTTCCCCTTGGTATGTCTGCTCAGGACATCTGCTTTCAACTCGTTCTAAACCAGAGAACTGATTTGGAGATGAGACATCATCTCCAAAGAGTGGGATAAAAGTGGGGAATTGTGATGGGGAGGTGAGCACTGGGAAAAGAAGTTTGACATAGACTGCATCTCTGTCATTGAGAATTCCATAATTTGCTTACAAAAATTTTCTTTTTCTGAGACAATTTTGCTTTAATACTGTCCAATCATGAACATTTTTAAGCTTATGGGATCTAATCCTTAATCATATATGCTCATATTTGCTGATGGTCCTATGAAGAAATATATAATGTATTTGTTAGCAGGTGTCAGCTTAATCAGTTTATTAAATCCATCCACTTCATTAGCACGTGTTTATGACACTCACACTCCCTGAGTGGCACTGCAGTTTCCAGAGATGGTGGTAGAGACAACTTACCCACATGTCCTCTGGGGAGCTACGGGCCCGGGGCTAATCACTTCACCTCTATCAGTAGGTAAAACTGAGGGGTAGGATTTTATGAAACTACAGTGAGGATGGAATGAGGTAATGAATGGGAGGGGGGTGACTTTCTAAATTGTAAATGGAATGGTAATCTACAAATGTGACAGAAGTATTTTTCAGATAGTCCACTGAAAGAGGTGCTCACCAAGCAAAGTGAGGACACCAAGAGAGCGGGAGGCCTAGGAACCAGGCAAGAGGGACCTACCCAAGAGAGAGGTGTGGAATTTCCCAGAGAAGTGGAGACACCAGAACAGCATCCAGATTGGATCAGAAAAACCAAGGGTCCCAGGAAGAATGCCTCTAAAAAATGAAATTCGTATGTGTTTGAAGATTATGAGAGAAATTTTGGAATTCTCCAGGGGTACTTCAGGATTTAGTGATGGGTTCCTAGAAAACTAAGCAACTGAAAAACAATGCAATCATTAGCTCCAAGAAAAAGGAAAACTTAGGAGAACATGCAAACGTACTTCTTCCTATCGCTCAACTAAATTCTGAGCTAACTGAAATTACAATGTGACCTCCTTGGAAGGATAAGGGAGGGAAAATAGGTAGACTTGGGAGGGAAAATTTTTTCAGAACAGGTAATCCAAACAGATCATGATTAAACAGGAAAAATGAAGAAATTAATTAGGATGTATTATTTACGAACATGAAGGTAAATATTAGAAATAACAGAAGAAGAATTATACAACTTTAAATGGTTGGCCCCAAGAAATGAAACGTGGCTGCTGGAGGATTGGGACAAAAGATGATGTTTATTTTTTTAGAGCTTATGGTAATATTTAACTTTTAAGACAATGTATCTATACTACTGTGATGAAGCATTATAAATGTTTGAAATCTGTTGGATGCAAAGATAATACCCTAGGGAAAACATAGTTTAGTTTTAACAACCATGAATCTGTAGGGAGAGAGGTCTGAGCTATGATGTAATGCCTTGGAGAATCCAGAGGTTTGAGGACCATTGTTTTTAATTTCAGTTGTGGAGGTTCATTTCTTGGAGGACACCGCAGCACATCAGTGGCAGAGTCAGGACACTTGCCTGGAATCTTGCCTCTACTTCCTCTTTAAGTCATGTAACATCCCCATCCCCATGCCTATGTGCTGAATCTGCCAAAAAGAAATTTTGGCCCCAGCTCACAGCTCCCTTTGTCAGCCCCAATAATTTTGTATATGTAGTACTGGGGTAAATGCAACATTCATCCAAGTTCAGCTCTATGGGGTTGAGCCTATGCTTTTGTTCATAGGCCTAATACAATATTTGACATATGGTAAGTGTTCAGTAAAAATATACAGAATGAATAAATAAATCAAATGAATCTTAACAGCCTCTTAAGATAGATTTATTATACCTATTCTTTTATCTGTCCTCTTCTTCTTATCCTTTTCTATATCAGAGCCAGAACAATCTTTTCAAGCCTACTCTGATTAGGCTACTCTGCTGCTTAAGATTTTCAGTTTTGTTTTTTTTTTAAAGATTTTATTTATTATTTTCAGAGAGAGGAGAAGGGAGAGAAGCATCAATGTATGGTTGCCTTTCACCTGCCTCCAGCTAGGGACCTACCTGGTGGGAGACCTGGCTTGCAACCTGGTTATGTGCTCTGGCTGGAGAATCAAACCAACGACCTTTGAGTTTGCAGGCTGGCACCTTATTCACTATGCCACCAGCCAGGGCTAGGTGTTTTTTTTCATAATAATTGCTTTTACATAAAGGACAAAAGGTCAGTATGGTCAGCACCTGCCTCTCTAATTTCATTTTATGTCATGCTCCTTCTATATCTCATGTTTTCACATCTTGCTTCAGCCATGGAGCTCTTGCTATGTGACATTCCCTTCCCTGATCCTTCATTTAACTTCTACTCACTCTTCAGGTAAGCATCAAATTCTCAGAGGAAACCTCAACAGTCTTCCTCAGTCAAGACCTTCTTTTCAAGTTTCCATAGCAAATCTTTCTCTGCTTTGTTCTAATTGCAGTATAATACATACTTGTGTGATAATGTGGTTAATATCTAATGTCTCTCTACCCAATGGGATATGAGCACCTGAAGGACAACAGCCATTCCCTAGCCCAGTGCCTGACCCCAATAATGAATTGATGAGTGGAAAAAAAGGGACAGTGTGCATCTTTAGAAATGGGATTAAAGGTCTTCAATTGCTGATAATAGTGGCAATGGTGGTTTGTGGGCTAATTAATTATACGTTCAGAAGACATAGATGTTTTCAGAGTAGGATGATAAGCCACTGTTTTCCTTCTTGGCCTGTCTGAGTCACTGCCACTTTGAGCATCTCAATACACACACACACAACTTCTACACATTATGAACTCCTGGCTTCAGTAATTCCATCTCTGACATTGGTGATGATTCAACAACCATCCATTTTTAGCATCCCGTGAGTACTAATAAGTAGAAGTTCACAGTGCAGGAGATTGGTGGGGTTTGAGGGTGACTAGGGAGGAAGGGGAGAAGTAGTTGAGAGACTCCCAAAGCCTTTTGAATGTTCAAATATTTAGATGCGTATTTCAAGTTCTTGAGATAATTTGCTGTAAGCTTAGAAAGATGAGCTATTTGGAAAGTTTGGTACTGGACTATTGAATTCCTGGCTGTTCCTTAGGAGATGCGTGTTAATTTTGAAATGTGGCTATTGTGGGTAAAATATTGACTCTTACTTTTAGCATTACAAAAAGCCATTCCATCTAAGCAGCTGTGAAAGCAGCAACTGATTTCCTTATATGGGGGAACACCAGCCCATAAAAAAATCAAGTTATTGAACAGGCTTCCGTATAAACTTTTCCTATTTCTTGTCTTAGTGTCAAAATTCTCCCCCACAATTTTCAGAGCAGAACTATTTTGTCTGGCATTGCTTTTAGTATTGTTTGTGGTAAAGATGTATGATTAAATCATATGATTGATTGATTAGATCAATGCAATTAATATGGAAACTAAGTAATTCATCCATATTGAAAATGTGTGATTAGTTTTCTCAAAGTTTTATTTAGAAATCCAGAGATTCAAGTGGTTTAGATGTTTGGATGTAGAAGAAGAGCATGTCAGAGCAACCTCCACTTCCTTTTTTCCCCAATGCAAAACCAATTGTGAGACCTTTATCGAAAAAAATTTCAAACCATTTATCCTCTTTCTTTAGTGCTGTGCCTCTACTGAGGCAAGAGACTCCAACTGCTCAACCCCAGGACCTTCAGGCTTTATTCGGGTCCATACTCTATTGTCAAATAGTCATAGTTAAACAGATGCTCTTCTCTTTAGCAATAGCATGCCTTTCCTTCTGTATCTTTATAGATTAATAACATTAATAATATCATCAATGATAATAATAATAATAAGCAACCAATAAATATTGAGTTCTTGTCCTATTTCAGACAGTGAAGCAAGCTTAAAAAGTGGATGCTCTTATTATATCATTTTACAGATAAAGGAGTCTTAAAAAATGTTGTGCAACTTGAAAGTGGAGAAGGTGGTCAGTTTTAGTTACGTATAAAGCCATCCAGTATAAAGACTAGATGTATATGTCTAAGTTTTAGCTAATGAGACCTGGCAGGAAGTGTTAGAGACTCTTCCTTATTTTTTTTCTGACTGGAGTGCAGATGTAAAGGCTGGTTCTCGGTATCCATTTTAGATAATTTGGCAGATGCTAGAGATGGGTAGAACAGCAAGACAGAGGGAACTTGGGATAACAATGATTGTGGAGCCACACACGCTATCAGCCTTACCTACTTTCAGATTTACTTTTAGGTGAGGGAAAAATAAATTTGTGTCTTGTTAAAGCCACTATTATATGTTAATTAACTAATTATAGGCAGCTTAACCAAATCCCAGTGAGATGGTATGTATATGACTTTAGAATGATTAATTAGCCATTTTACAGATGGGGAGGATAAATATCCAAGCTCACCTACATTTCCCCAAGCCTGAAAAACTTCAACCAGATTATGTAATGGCTTTAGTGAATAAGCAGAAGACAAAATGATGCAAATAAAATAAGAAAAGTGTTCTTATTTGCTTTAGTTTTATTTTCCAAAGGAAGCATCTTTTTGAGGAAACAAAAATTATTGTCTGTTTCTTGGGGACTTTTGAGGAGTTTCAATTAAGACCCAGACACTAAATAAATGAGGACATTTCCTCATTTCCTCATAATGAAATAAATAATACCATTACAGTAACACATATCCCACAGCTGATATCTATACCTAATAACAACAGTGGTTAGAGTGACATTGGTATTTTTATGTTCTAATCAAATCCATTTCTTTATTACTTCTAGTTTCAAGTTTTGCTTCTTTACATTAACATTTTCTTAAAAAATTGCCAGTGGAGAAGAAAGCCAAAGATCCTCCCTGATATTTAGCTCGGAGCTTTAGAAATTCTACTCACCAGCCTCAAATCTTATAGACATTACATTTTGTCTCTAATCTGGGAATTTGGTGTGGGAAGATACTTTGGTGGCATTCCTGAAATCACCTTAATTGTGTTGCACTGAGGCAACAAAAGTAGATGTTTTGCAAAGTGGGTATTGGTATTTTTGTGGTCTTGCTTAAGATGAAGGAATCTTGCAGCCTCTGCATCTGTAAGCAGAGCCTTGGGCAATGAGTGCTTCTGAAAATATCAAGGGAGCACAACTGATCCTCAAGGTGTGATTGTGGATTCCAGAATGTACCATGGGCCCCATGCTACCACTTCATTTCTCTAGTAGGTATGGTGAATCAGAGTCATTATCTCTGCTTATTTTATACAGGAACTTCTAAGCAAATTCTATCTCACTAGTTTGGTGACTTTGTTTTCCAACTTTGTTTCATAAATTGTTCAGAAGCCTGTGAACTCTAAATTGATGTCTGACCAGATCAATTAAATCCTTCCTCTTTTTTTTTTTTTTTTTGTCTAAATGTTTTTATTTGAAACAAATAGGTGCATCAAGCAAGCGCTTATTTTCCCCACTCCAGATTAAAACAGAGCACAATAGGGGCAAACCTTATTTGGCAGGACAGTTCCAATATATGAATATCCTTCTACCGTGGTTTGGGTAACTTGACTCGTAAGCAGTCATTCTTACACAAAATATTACCCCCAAAGTACTAACACCAAACAACAGGAAGTGGTCTTAATTTCATGTGTGAGGCAGTATGTTCTATAAATGCCAAAAGGTGGGAGAAGCACAAACACAACCCATTCCTTAAAAAAACTAACTAGTTCAAAGTAGAATTTTCCATCCCCCCCTTTGTCCCATAATAAAAAGTAGTGCTGGGGTCTGACACCCAGATTTGGTTTTTCTCTGACCCATTTACAAAGTGTTCCCCATGTGACTTGCATCCTTAGGGTTATGGATAATAGTCCATTCACTAGGAAGAAGCTTGCCTACTCCTTCCTTCTCTTCTTGCCTTCATGCTCATGCTCCTTGGGGCGGCTGCTATCTGAGGGTCTTTTAGAGCCACCGTGCTGTTTGGCTTCTTCCAAAAACTTGTCCAAACCAAAAGGATCTTCCTCAAACTGAACTGGTCCTTCTCGACCTCTTTGCCTGCTACGGTCTGAACCAGAAAACTCCTTATCGGGAACAAATCTGTTTGTCTTTATTCTGGCTTCTAGGTCATCACCGTACATGTCCTTATCCAGATTTTTACTGGGCCTGTAAATATTCTGGGCCATATCTTTACTGCCTCTCCAGGCCTGATCATAAACATTGTAAATTTCATCTTCTCCACCTGCAAAACCACTGTCCATACCCTTGGATTGGTTGAACAGTCTCTGGTCATACTGAACTTCATTGGAAGTCCGAGGATTGGGCACACCAAGTGCTATGACTTCGCTGATATCTCGATTTTCATTTCTCTGCAGTTTTGACCTCTTATCAGGAGCTGCCCGGGAAAGATTTCTGTCATGCTGTCTCTCTTTCCGCCTGTCATGCCTAATTTCATCCCTCTCATGTGCCTCCCCATCCTCTTTTTCCACATGGGTTTTGATCCCAGCTCTTCTCTCCCTGGCTTTCTGGGCCATTTCTCTAAGTTTCTCTTCATGTTTTTCTTTTTCTTTTTGAGCCATCTTCCTCTCTACTTGAGCACACATTTCCACAGCTTCACGAGCCTTCCGATCAGCAATATAGAGGGCTTCAGCCAGTTTGGCAAAATTTTCATTGATGTGAACCATCTGCAGTCCTCTTCCATCTGCAGCCAGGCGTTTGTCTAATGGGATTGTATAACCCTTTGCATTTTTCCAGTTTGAAATACAAGGAGGGATATTCCACTCTTGTTGTTCCTTCACAGTCATCTTTCGGCTCAGAGAATGCATGACAGGTGCAGGAGGAGAAGGGGGTCCCGGGGGAATTTTCTTATTAATCTTGAACCGTGGAGGCTCCATTGGATCTTTCTGCATTTCCACCATTCGAATAACCCTCTGTTTTGCTCCAGAGTTAAAAGCCACTCCTTGCTGAGATGGTGTGTATCTGATGTATTGAGCAGGAGCCAGTTTATCAGCCGCTCGAACTGGCATGGCTGCAGCAACCTTCTGGGATACGGATTTTTCTAAGGCCACCCTTGTCTTTTCTGTTATCTCTTTAATAGCTTCTTCATCAGGTCTTTGCAGGTCCGGGTCATCTGCATTCATGACTTCCTTGGGAACCAGGTCAGTGTACTTGCTATAAATGACCTTGTCCTTTGACTGTCCTTGTTGAACAATTGCATCGTATTTAATTTTTCCTTCAGCATCCACCTGGATGGCCAGTGCATTTGACATTTTTTTCTTTCGTCCCATATCCAGTGGATACTGGGCCACATGGATCTCTGGAAAAGCACCTCCATCTCCAAAATCCTCTAATAACCGAGGGATCCAGCCTTTCCGGTACCCGTATGGGGGAGGTTCTCTCCGGGAGGAGACCAGTGAGGTCTGCCGTGATCTCTGGGATCGTGCCTTTTCTTCAGCCTCAAGCTGAAGTAGGTGCTGGTAGCTGAGTAGGTGCTGGTAAAAAGCTGGTGAGCGCCATCTTAAATCCTTCCTCTTAATGACCTATTCCTATATTTATTGGAGTATGTTGGTGTACTATTAGATGAGAATCATAATATCTTGAGGCCCTTTAAAAGAATTGATGTTAACTTTTGAAGATTTGCTTGTTATCTTTCAGCATTGCATATACAAGCTCTGATTTTTTTGTAGATCTCATTTAAAAGACATTAACTCTGGAGTTGACATGGAAAGTCACTTTCTCCCTTGGACTGCTTTGGGTAGCTTGAGTTTAATTGACCTTAAGAGTCAGGGTGAAAAACCTCACTTCCTTTCCTGGCTTATCAAAATGGAAAACAATATGGTTTTCGGGAAAATTTTCAAGAAATGTGTGGTACATACCTGCAATGTTCAAATATTTTTGGAGTGTAATGCAGGTGGAATAAAGAGGAAAAGTTCAGTGTTTTACAGTTTCCTAATTCTTTCAAAGCAGGGAGGAAATTGTGGTAAACACACAATAATTTGCTTCAGTTTACTATTTTAGCACTTTTTATGTTCTACTTTCAGAAGCTATGTTGTTAGTCATCACCAAGAAGCAATCTATGTATCATGATTATTTGTTACCCAACAACTGAATCTGCATCTCTGACCCACACCCTCAGTTAACCATTTAGGGCTGGTAGAATAAAGCATTTTCCCCATTGTAATTGGACCCAACATGGCCCTAGGATGCTCTTGCTAGCCACCAGTGCTAATTCCCCGACGTTGGCTTTTGACTATTTACAACAATGAAACTACCATTTTTGTTAAAGGGTTATAAAGATTAACATCTATGACTTTCTTTTTTCTGCTGGGAGAGAGTTTGCTTTCAGCTCTCCTGGATATACTTGATTTAACAATTAGATGTGTTTAGTGGGGTTGCCAGCTGGAAGCACGGGTGGTAAGAGGGACCCCAGGAGTACAAAGGCTCCACCCAGGCTCTGATCAGTCCTGAACATCTGTGCCTGCATGGACGCAATCCTATTTATTGTTTTGCAAGCACAGTGGGGACTTCTGTTTATTTCCCTTGTCTCTGAATCAAAGGGTAGGCTTGTAATGTGCTTGTGATCTGGCCATAATGGTCAGAGCTGTGAATGCAGCTTCGTGTTGAGGCGCAGGTCTTCCGGGGGTGGGGGTGGGGGTGGGTGAAGGATCAGCTGTTCTTACAGAAAGTGTACCAGGAAGCTGGCAGCTAGGCACCAGGGCGGTTTCTATGTGGTTGCTAGGGATGCCACATTAAATATCCCAATGCTCTTTGCCTGACACGAGGAAAAACTGACACTCTGACTTCCCATACGAGAGTGGAATATGTGATTCACAGTCCTTCTGCAGCATTAATCAAACCCTGTTTACATGGAAAGAAGCCAAAAGAACCAGAGCCAAAGAGGTGTGTTTGGAAAGCCGAGTGATGATGTCATCTGGGCAGAACAGCCCCAACAAGCCACTGAGCTGGCTTAGGTGCCTTGTATTCAGCCGTGGAGAAAATCCCAGTTAAGTGTCAGGGGCACACCACAGTGTTTGGCCACATTCTTGGGATTTACATGGTTGTATTACGGTTTGTTTATTAAATAGTGTAACATCATCATTTGTTAGCATCTCAAGTGAGAAACTGTCTGATCTACTGGTAACATGGCAATCAGAGGGTTCTAAACCCTTAAGGGGAGAAAGTGCACATATATACACATACACACACACTCACACTCAAAACATAAAGGGAAAAATACTGTTAGTCCTAGTAAGAAGATGCTTTGTTAGTCATTTCCTTCTTTTGAGATATGTGTTAGGATGAGCCACACACTCATCTTAAGACAGAATTATTCCTACTGTACCACCAAAGAACTTCAGAGACCACTCATTCAGGATTGAGATCTCTCTAAATTTACAGTGGAATTCAGGCATTATGACTAGACTACAACTGCTCATTGCATCTTATGAGGGGGTTTAACCAAATATGATACTAAACATGATGACTGAAGAACACCTATGCTCTTCATCAGTTGACATCACTATTTTGAAACAACTCAAAAATAAGTAGATACTTCCTTTCCAATGGAGAGGTCAAATAGATTTGTTTAAAGATAAGTGAAGAGAACTTTGGTTTCGGGTTGATTGATGTGCTGCCTTTGCCTGTGCAGCCCCAGCCCCTGATTATTAGTAGGAACCCACTATAACATTTGTCCTTCGGGTACTATAAGATCCTGTTATGGGTCAAGCTGAGTTAGGTGTTGAGGCTGCAGTGGTGGATGCGATGGTCATGGTTCTTGTCTTAATAACATTTAGTGATCTCAATCACCAATTATGGTAGTTTCTCTGAGAAACAATAGAATTTGGCCATTTTAGCTCAATCTTACAATGTCTGAATTATAGGCTTTTTTTTTTGTTTTTTTTGAGACTCCTCAGATAGCTATTCTGGATGAAAATCAAATGTAAGTTAAAGATTTTGTCCTTTTTTTAAAGAAGATTATATTTATTATTTTTAGAGAGAAGGGAAAGGAGGGAAGAAGAAAGGGAGAACAACACCAATGTATGCCTTTCACATACCTCCACTTGGGGACCTGGCTGGAGGCCTGGCTTGCAACCTGGGTATGTGCCCAGGCTGGGGATCAAACCAGTGACCTTTGGGTTTGCAGGCTTAACCACTGTGCCACCAGCCAGGGCCATTTTAAAAGGATTGGTAAAAGAAAGTAAAAGCTTTTTTTAAAAAAGTAAGCAATACAAGCAAACAAACCCCCCCCCCCCCCGCAACCCCAAATGGTTAAATTAGCCTAGAAATACACAAATAGCTCTTGGATAATTAGTTAATTTTATTCTAGTTTGTACATAAGACTTAGGATATCTTATGTAAAGTGAACAAAGAAGGTATTTGAACTTTTTATTTAGGCAATAACTCAATCCAAAAAGAAATTGTATTGCTTTTATTTCAAGTCATATATAAAGAGTTTAGCAGGTTCCTCATGGTGCTATTGGGGCTGGCTACACTGGGATAGTCAGTAGAGAAAGGACTTAAATAAAATAATAAAATAGCTTGCAAAGACTTAGGGGAGTACATAGGTCCTTATAAGATACTTCTTGAAGAAAAGTTTGCTTTCAGGGTTAGACAAATGACAAGGCAGGCCTGAAATAACTTGACTTCTTGGAAGTAGAGATTCCACTTTCTGATAGGAACTGACACAACACTTAATCTTCTGAGGCAGAAAAAATGGAGTTTCATCCAATTTAGGAGACTTTCAGGACACATCTTTAAAACTAAGACCCTCTCTGCTTTGGTTTTAGATGTCAACCCTGTGGGTCTGGGCTCTCTTTTGGTCTCCCCAGGCCAGAATTTGATCTTGACTTCTATGTATTATGGAATTTCCTAGCATTACATGCTTATCCGCCTACCTCCCCAGTTTTTCAACAAGAAAGCAGGCAGTTTTCCTATATCTTGAAAATGTATTTGTTAGCTACCTACCTAAGAGATACCTGACATTTTGGTAGAGAAAGACATGATTGGTTCAAGGGCTTTGACAATAAACCTGTTTCATAAATACCATATCACTATATGAAAAAAATATTTTCTATTGCTTTCTGGTATCAGAGAATATCAATTGTAAACCTGTGTAGATTGAAAAAAGTCGTGAACTGTGGTTACTAACCACTCAAGCCTCAAACACTTTCTTTTTGTTTGTTTCAAGTTGTATATATTTCATTCTCCCCTTATTAACGTTAAAATGTATTTACATTGCAAAGTTGTAGTTTGGTAATTAGTCACATAAATTAATCAATGAAAGTGATAAAACCATTAACAATTAAGTTTCAAAGAGCAACTTTTGGGCATCAGCATGTACAACATTAAAGGGAATTTTGCTAAACATTTTCACTTTGGACTACAGTAGGCATGGTCATATAACATCTTTTAAGAAAAATGCTTTCGTTTTTGGAATAACTAATAATATGACTACAATCAGCAATCAGAAATGCTGAATTCATCTGTATTGTTGTAAGAAGGGGAAGAAGCTCTCTTTCTTAGACATAATTATGGAGTAGGCAGCTTACTTAACTTTCAAATCCTTTTATTGTCATTAGGGAAATGTTTGAATGACTGCTATGGAGACTTTCAAATTGCACCACGTGACTTCTTCAAAGAGCTGTATGAATAGTGCATGCTTGAAATCATTCACCCTTCAGATTCTGGTTTCATATAGTTGGAACAAAGCATTGGTTTTTGTGACCTCAGTGTTGCTCAGTTTGGCAATCTACAAAAGATTTACAAATTCAAAATAATACTAAACTGAGTTAGAATTTCCCAAAATACCACCTTTGCTGGTAATTGCCATTGCACCCTTTTCCTTTCCTAGATATCCATAGGTCCTCCTATTGGTTCTTACATTGCCAAGAGGAGAAAGAAGGCATTTGAGGGCAGAAAAGGAAGAGTTCCCACATCTAGCTACAAATTGCCAGCAGAACTTAACCCAAATTCCTCTTCAGATGTGATTCTCACTAGCTGACTTGGGTTAGCTTACAAGTGTTCATGTGGGGGAAGATGAGAACAGACAGGGCTTGGGGTCAACTCTTTTGACCCTGTTGTCCTTGTAGAGCGAGGATGCCTATATTATTAATTGGCCAAAAGCCTCAAATGAACAAACCAGGAACAAAATGTTTAGGTGTAGCAAATGCTTGTGATATGAACAGGCAAGGGAAAATTCATCTATCCTGTGAGGCCTGGATTTACTCTTGGATTTAGCTCTTCTCACAGCTATCAGAAACCACTGATAGAGCATGAAGTCATCCAGTTCTTTCTTTTCGGGTGTGGGTGGCTCTTCTGGTGTGGGTGACAGGAGCAAACTATGGCTAAAGTCTAGAGTGAGTTGTGTCTGATTCAGTATAGATTTCTGCTATTTCCTTTTTTGTGTCTTTTTATCTTAGGGGTGGGGATACAGCCCCCATAATGCCTATTATAGTACTTGAATCAGGCCAGCTCTGCCTTGACATCTCCATAATATAAAGCTGCAGGAATGGGGGGATAAGATAGGCTTCCTTTTAGAGGGTAGTGGCTTTAGGCTATGAATCACATCACAAATACAGCAGGGAAACAGATGCAGGAGCCTGGCACAGGAGTACCACTCATTTGGGAATTATAGGTTAGAAGGTCAACTTCTTAAAGTTTAGTTTTCTTATGGATCCTCTAAATATAACCTTAGAATACTGGTTAGGATATCTCATATCAAGCAGAGCATCTTTTACCTATGTGGCATTCTAGGAAAGTTTCCCAAGTGAATGAAAAAATCAATGAATGGAATAGAAAAAAAATTCAGGACTTAAGGAAGCTCTAACATGTTCAACTTTTCAGCAGTTTCATAAAATTTTAAAATGATGTTATTAAGGTCACAGAACATCCTGTGGGGACTTCTTATTGTTATTATGCAGAACCCATTAATAGGAAGAGAAATGGCATTGTTGCAACACTGAGTCTTCTTCTTGAATGTGTTACATTCACCCATTTATTTAAGCTTTTAAAAGTTTTTCAATGATGGTTATATATATATGTATATATATGGCATATAGTATATATAATGAATATGTATTAGATTTATTCCTCAGTAGTTTATATTTTTGTGTTATTAGAAATGGTGTCTTTAAAAGTTTAACTTCCTAATAATTTTTTTTTGGCATAAAGAAATACAAATGATTTTGTGTATTGATGTGGTCTGCTGACCTCCAACAATCCTGCCAAATTAGCAATTCTAATAATTTACATGCAGATTGTAATTTTCTATACATCAAATGTTATTATCAGTAATAAATGACATTTTAATTTTTCTTTCTAATCATCATACCTTTATTTATTTTCCTTGCCTTATTGCATTGGTTAAAAAAATCCAGTATAACTTGGCTGGTAGCTCAGTGGAATGGTGCCAGCCTGTGAACCCAAAGGTCGCTGGTTTGATTCCCAGTTAGGGCATATAACCAGGCTGCAAGCCAGGTCTCCAGCCAGGTCCGTAGCTAGAGGCAGGTGAAAGGCAACCATACATTGATGTTTTTCTCCCTTTCTTCCCCCCTCCCTGCCCTTCTCTCTAAAAATAATGAATAAAATCTTTAAAAAAAATCAGTATAAGGTGTAATAAACTAGTAATAGTGGGCACTTCCATTTTGTGTGTGACCTTTAAAGGAAAGATTTCAGTTTTCATTTTTACTCTATTCTTTTTTGTAGAAATTATCAGATTGAGAAAATTTCTCTATATATATATTTTACTAAGGGATTTTAATTATGAATGAGTATTGGCTTTTATGAGGTATTTTCTTCCTTTTATTCCTATAAAAATGAAGAATTATAGTGGTTAACTCTTTGAGTATTAAACTACTTTTGCATTCTTAAACTTAACCCTACTTGATTGTGATATATTATTTTTCTTAAAATAGTTCTAGATTTTCCATGCTTGTATTCTGTTTGGGATGCTTCTATCTTGGCCATAAGTAGATTTTCCTTCTTGTAATGTCCTTGTTGGATTTTGGTTCCAGTTTGTCATGCTCACGAAAGGAGTCTGGGAATCTTTCCTTTTCTATTTTTATTCAATTTAAGTAAATTGACTTTATTTCTTCCTTTCAAGGTGCTTTCTGGGCCTTGCATTTTCTTAAATTACAGATTCTGTTTCTGCTATAGGATCATCCATGTTTTCTGTTTCTTTTTGTCAGTTTTGCAAAGTTGTAGCTTTTAAAAATTTATTTTTACCTAGATGTTCAAATTTTAATGAATAAACTTGTTCATATCATCTTATTATCCTTTTATGTTTGCAAAATCTGTAATGACCTCTCCCTCCCCTGACCTTTAGGTTCATAATATATTTTCTGGAATTCTCTCTTCTTCTTTTGATCACTTCTGCCAAATGTTTTCAAATTTATTAAGTCTTTTCAAAGAACTAAATTTGGTTGTGCTGATTTTTTTCTACTATATGCTTATTTCCATTCATCACTCTCTTCTGTTATCTTTAGTATTTTATTCTGTGTTCTTTATATTTTACTTGCCTTTATTTTTCTCATTTCTTGATCTTTTCAACCCTTTTTCCTTTTCTAATACAGTTATTTAAATTTAGAAATTTGGTCCTGGCTGGTGTAGCTTAGTGGGTTGAGCTCCAGCCTATGAACTCAAGTGTCACTGATTTGATTCCCAGTCAGGGCAATACCCAGGTTGCAAGCCAGGTCTCCAGCCAGGTTCCCAGCTGGACGCAGGTGAAAGGCAACCATACATTGGTGTTTCTCTCTCTTTCTTCCTCCATTCCTGCCTGTCTCTCTAAAAATAATGAATAAAATTTAAAAAAAATTAGAAAATTTTCATAAACATAAGCTTTGATTTTATCTCAACATATAGTATTTTATAATTTCTATGATTATTTCTTTTAAGTATGAGTTATTTGATAGTATACATCTGAATTTCCAATTAATGTGCATGTTCAGTTAATATGCAAAGACTTTTAAATATTGATTTCCAGCCTAATTACATTATGGTAAGAATATGAACTTTGTCCAGAAAATATATGGCTATGTAATATTAAAAATAGAGACATTTATTGAAGAAGATACAAGATACAAGAAGCACTGTATGTAAGACAATGACGCTTCATCCCTCTTCAAAGTAGGCACTTTGGGACCTCACATAGTTTTCCTAGTGCCTCCTCCACTGTTCAAAACACTCTGTACAATCCTTCATTGGAGCCGCCATCAGTTGCTTCATTGTATTCTCCTGAATCTCATCAATGGTCTGAAATTTGTTCCCTTTCAAAGGTGATTTTAGGTTTTGGAAAAGCCAGAAGCTACAGGGCACCAAATCTGCTTCATTGGTAGTGGTTTGGATCAAGTTATTAGCATGATGTCCCTTCTGCTGTAGTAGCTGAAGCTGTAGAACGAATTTTGCCAGAACACGTTTTATGCCAAGACCTTTCATCAAGGTCTAGGAAACAGTGGTTTTTAGAATCCCCAGATCAGCTTCTAGTTCTTGCACTGTCAGTCCTGATAATGGTTGATTACAGCCCATACAGGTTTCATGTTCTCAAGTGTTCTGCTTGTTGCAGGCTTAGCACATGGATCAGTTTCAACAGATTCTTGACCATATTTGAAGTTTTGGTGTCATACTTTTATTTGTGCTATGCTCATTGCATTGTCCATGAAAGCCTTCTGAGTCATCCAAATAGTTTCCATGGAGGAATGTTTAAGCTTAATTCAAACTTGGATGCCAATTGGTTGTTCTACTCATTCATTCATTTTGAATGTGATGGCCACATAGTATACATCCTCACTCAATGGTATCTACCACCCCCAATGACTAGTACAGTGAAGTTGTCATTATTCACCCATGCATATTCTAGTCCACTCTCCTTGTCTAATTATGATGATGTCCTGTAAACTGTTCTTATATTAACATTGGCTGGACTTTTTCCGGACAGACCTCAATGTATTCTGCATAATTTCAATCTATTGAAATTCATTAAGGCTTGCTTTATAATATAGCTTATGGTCAGTTTTAGAAAAAGTCCCATATGTGCTGGAGAAGACAATATATTTGTAGATATGGGGTATAGTGTCCTCTGTAGGTTCATTAGATCAAGTTTATAAATTATGTTGTTCAAATCTTCTATATGCTTATTGACATTTTTGTCTGCTTGTTTTGCCAGTTACTTAGAAATGTTTGTTAAACTCTCTTAAGGTTATTGAGAGTCATCCACCTATCTTTGCACTTCTGCCAATTTTTGATACGTTATGAAATAATCTTTGGAAATTTATTTTCTGGGTACAGTAACTCCACCACAACCACCACCACCTTCACCAAAAACAGCACAGCAGAAGCAATTCACCAAACTCAAATGAGCTGTTTGGATTTATCATCATAGAAATCTTTAAAAAAACTAATGGACCTAAAATTAGATTAATTTTAAAACTGTCATATTGTATCACATTGTAACATGAGCTTGATAGGAGTGAAGTATATTCTTCATTGACATAGGAAGAACCAGGGTCTGAGAATCTGCTTGTGTTCCAAATGTGAGCTCCAACTAACAATCAATGGATAAATATTTATTGATCATTTACTATGTCCTCAGCACTTGTCTGGGTACTAGAAGATATGAAGGTTGGTAACTCAATGCTCAAGCAGCTTTCAACGTACTGTGGAGCTAAGGTATGAAATCATATGTACACATGTAACAAGTGACTGATCCGACTTGTATTGTACAATGTGGAAGCCATAAGCCATGAGGCTACTGCCATTAAAAATTGGCTAGCCTGAATTGAAATCTATAATCTACTGTAAGTATAAACTACACATCAGATTTCAAGTATTTAATAGAAAAAAAAATATGTCATTAACAATTTTTAAATTTTGATTTACAGAACCTTGCAAAGAAATAAGAGCCAGATTAAGCAGTGACTTTGATAATTAGACTTCTGGTGTTGATTTGGAGTTTCTTAAATAACCTCAAACATTGGATGATGTTATGTTCCCCTGAATCACATCAGCTCTTTCAACACTATTTCTTTATATAGGCAGCTCCCTATTCATAACATATCTCTCATTTATGCCTGGTGAATCCCCTTTTTCCTTTAATATTAATCTCTTCAATCACTTCTTCTGGAAAGACTCCTCTAACACTTCCCCTTCCTTGATGGGAATAATCCCCCCAACAGCATTTTATATTAGCAACTTCTCACTCTATATTATAAAAAAGTTGTTTATTTTTCTCTTTTCACCGTAAGATTGTAAGTTCAATGACTTGGTTATATGTGTTTATTTCTCCTGTAGCTGGCATATTAGAGGTGGTCAATAAGGTGCTGAGTAAATGAACAATATGTGGTTCAAAATGTGTCTTAAACTTCACAAATGTGTATTGTTAGCTCAAGAAGAATCAAGTAATCAAAAGTTCTGCTTGCTTCTGGACAGCTGGTTGGAGCATCATCCCATACACCAAAAGGCTGCAAATTCAATCCCTGGTCAGGGTGCTTATGTGAAGCAATGGATGAATGTTTTTTTCCTCTCCTCTATGTTTCACTCTCTTCCCCTCCTTTCTTTCTAAAACCAATGAATATTAAAAAAATAATAATAAAATTCTGCTTGGTCTCATCACTTGCTAGCTCTGTAACTCTAAACTCAGTTTTGCTTTTCTCTGAAAAAGTTTGTTATTTACTTCATATTTTGTTATGAAGATTAAATAAAACAATTCAGATAAAGCATTTTGCATGGTGCCTATGCGGCACCATGCAAAGTCCACTCAAATGTAAGAACTTGAGTATTAACTGTTATTTATTTATTTTTTAAACATCGTATTTATTAATTTTAGAGAGAGGCAGAGAGGAAGAGAGACATCAATGTATGGTGGCCTTTCACCTGTCTCCAGCTAAGGATCTGGCTGGAGACCTGGTTTGCAACCTGGTTATGAACCCTGGCTGGGAATCAAACCAGGCTGGAGCCTTACCCACTGTGCCACCAGCCAGGTTAACTATTATTTTTGATGAAGAAAGAAGTTCCTCTCTCTATGATGTCACCTTAACATTTCTACTTTCTTGCCTGAAAGTTTCAAAAATTATTTTTAAGTAGTTGAATCGAATGGGATTATAGTAGATACCACAAGTTATTTTTTTCTTTGTTCTTCTACTGAAATCCATAAAAGCTGCTCATCCTTGTTCCAAGTCCATGTTAAATAGTTATTAAAGCTTTCTAATCACTCATGAATATTTTTAAAATTTAATTTTATTGTTGTTGTATTACATCCATCTCCTTTTTGCTCTCCTCTGTCCTCTTCCCCATCCACCCATTCCCCCACAAAGTCAATCCCACATGTTGTTCATGTCCATGGTTCCTTCATACTAGGTTCTTATCTAAACTGCTCCCCTTCCCTGCCTCTTCCTCCCCTCTTCCCCGACCTCCTTCCCCCTGCCCACTGAAGGCCTATTCACTGTATTCGTATATTTGGTTCTGTTTTGCTTGTTGTTAGTTTTGTTCATTATTGTACTGTAATGGGTGAGATCATATGGTATTTGTCCTTCACTGACTGGCTTATTTCACTAAGTATAATACTTTCTAGTTCCATCCATGTTGTTGCAAAGAGTAGGGGTTCCTTCTTTCTTTCTTTCTTTTTTTTCTTAATTTTATTGTTGTTGTATTACATCCATCCCCTTTTTCTTTCTGATATGTAGTATTCCATTGTGTAAATGTACTAAAGTTTTTTGATCCAATCATCCACTGATGGGCACGTAGGCTGTTTCCAGCACTTGGCTATAGTAAATAGTGCTGCTATGAACATAGGGGTGCATAGGTTTTTATGAATTGGTGTTTCAGGGTTCTTTAATTATAGTCCTTTTAGTGAAATTGCTGGATCAAAAGGCAGTTCCATTTTTAGTTTTTTAAGGAAACTCCATACTGTTTTCCATAGTGGTTGCACCAGCCTGCATTCCCACCAACAGTGCACCAGGGTTCCCTTTTCCCCACATCCTCTCCAGCACTTGTTGCTTGTTAATTTGTTGATGATTACCATTCTGACAGGGGTGAGGTGATATCTTATTGTGGTTTTAATTTGCATCTCCCAGATGGCTAGTGATGTTGAGCATTCTTTCATGTGCCTCTGGGCCCTTTGTATATCTTCCTCAGTGAGTTGTCTGTTCAGGTCTTTTGCCCATTTTTAAATTAGGCTGCCTGTCTCCCTGGTGTTGAGTCGCATTAGTTCTTTATCTATTTTGGAGCTCAAACCCTTGTCTGAGGTATCATTGGTAATTATGTTTTCCCATACAGTTGGTTCACTTTGAATTTTGCTGGTGTTTTCTTGCTGAACAAAACCTTTTCAATTTGATATGGTCCCATTTCCTTTGCCCTTGATGAAGTACCAGTAAACATATTTGTGTGTAGGATATCAAAAAGTTTCCTGCCTATATTTTTCTCCAGAACCTTTATGGTGGCACTGCTTATGTTTAAATCCTTTATCCATCTTGAGTTTATTCTGGTGTATGGTGTAAGTTGGTGGTCTAGTTTTATCTTTTTGTATGTTGCTGTCCAGTTCTCCCAACATCACTTATTGAAGAGACTGTTTTTACTCCATTTGATATTCCTTCACCCTTTGTCAAATATTAATTGACCATAGAATCCTGGGTTTATTTCTTGGCTCTCTATTCTGTTCCAGTGATCTATATGTCTATTCTTATGCCAGTACCAGTTAGTTTTGATTACAGTAGTCTTGTAGAATTGTTTGATGTCTGGTATTGTGATTCCTCCTACCTTGTCCTTCTTTCTCAAGATTGCTATGGCTATTCATGGGCATTTTTTGGCCCTATATAAATTTTTGAAGTATTTTTTCTATTTTTGTGAAGTGTTTCATTGTTATTTTAATTGGGATTGCATTGAATCTATAGATTGCTTTGGGTAGTATGGACATTTTACTGATGTTAATTCTTCCCATCTATAAACATGGTATATGCTTCCATTTAATTGTATCTTCTTTAATTTCTTTCTTCATTGTTCTATAGTTTTCTGAGTACAAGGTCTTTTACCTCCTTAGTTAAGTTGATTCCTAGGTACTTTATTTTTCTTGTTGCTATGTTAAATGGGATTTGTTTTCTTGCTTCTATTTCTGACATTTCATTATTGGTATACAAAAATGCTTTTGATTTCTAGACATTGATTTTATAGCCAGCTATTTTGCTAAATTTGCTTATTAGGTCAAGTAAGTTTTTGGTGGAGCCTATCGGGTTTTGTATGTACACTATCATATCATCTGCAAATAATGATTTTCCCATTTGGATACCTTTGATTCCTTTTTCTTCTCTGATGGCTATGGCTAGAACTTCCAAGATGATGTTGAACAGAAGTGCAGAAAGTGGACAGCCTTGTCTCGTTCCTGATCTTAGGGGGAAAGCTTTCAGTTTTTGTCCATTAAGTATGATGTTGGCTTCAGGTTTCTCATAGATGGCCTTTATGATGTTGAGGTATGCTCCCTCTATTCCCATTTTGCTGGGTGTTTTTATCATAAATGGTTGCTGTACTTTATCAAATGCTTTTTCAGCATCTGTTGATATGATCATATGGTTTTTGTCTTTCAATTTGTTGATGTGGTGTATTACATTTATTGATTTGTGAATGTTGTACCATCCTTGTATCCCTAGGATGAAATCCACTTGATCATGGTGTATGATCTTTGTAATGTACTGCTGAATTCAGCTGGCCAACATTTTGTTGAGAATCTTAGTATCTATGTTTATCAGAGATATTGGCCTATAGTTTTCTTTCTTAGTTGGGTCCTGACCTGATTTTGGGATTAGAATAATATTGGCCTCCATGGACATGGACAACAGGTGGGATTGACTTTGGGGGGAATGGGTGGGTGGGGAGGGGGACAGAGGGGAACAAAAAGGGGATGGATGTAATACAACAACAATAAAATTTAAAAAAAATTTTTTTTTAGGAAGCTGAAAAAAAAAAAAAAAAAAAAGAATAATATTGGCCTCATAGAAAGAGTATGGGAGCCTTCCCTCTTCCTGTATTTTTTGGTATAGGTTGAGAAGGATAGGAGTTAGTTCTTCTCTAAATGTTTGGTAAAATTCATCTGTGTATCCATCTGGTCCAGAGCTTTTGTGCTTTGGGAGATTTTGGATTACTTCTTCAATTTCACTAGTTGTTATTGGCCTATTCAGGCTTTCTGCTTCTTCTGGATTCAGTTTTGGTAGATAATACATTTCCAGAAATGTGTCCATTTCACCCAGGTTGTCATATTTGTTGTCATATAGTTGTTCATAATAATTTCTTACAATATTTTGTATTTCTGAAGTATCAGCTGTGACTTCTCCTCTGTTATTTCTGATTGTGTTTATTTGGGTCCTCTCTCTCTTTTTCTTGATGAGTCTGGATAAAGGCTTGCCAATTTTGTTTATTTTTTCAAAGAACCAGCTCCTGGACTTGTTGATTCTTCAAATCGTAGTTTGAATCTCTGCGTTATTTAGTTCTGCTCTGATCTTGATGATTTCCTTCCTTTTACTTGCTCTGGGCTTTGTTTGTTGTTGCTCCTCTAGTTCTTGAAGCTTTATAGTTAGGTTGTTTTTATAAACTTCTTGTGACCTTTTTAGGTAGGCCTGTATTGCTATAAATTTCCCTCTGAGCACTGCCTTTGCTGTGTTCCATAGGTTTTGGGCTGTTGCGTGTTCATTGTTATTTGTTTCAAGGGACTTTTTGATTTCATTTTTGATCTCATTGTTAACCCATTCATTACGTAAAAACATGTTATTCAGTCTCCATGAGTTAGAGTATTTTTGGTTTTCTCCCTTGAGATTGGTTTCTAGTTTCAAGCCATTGTGATCTGAGAAGATGCTTGGTATGATTTCAATTTTCCTGTATTTGTGAAGGCTTGTCTTGTGACCTTCCATGTGGTCTATCTTAGAGAATGATCCATGTGCATTTGAAAAGAATGTGTATTTTGCTTCTTTGGGGTAAAAGACTGTCTACATCAGTTAGGTCCATTTCCTCTAGAGTGTTGTTCAATGCCACAACATCTTTGGTGATTTTTTGTTTTCAAGATCTGTCCATTGTTGATAGTGTGGTATTAAAATCCCCTACTGTTAGTGTGTTGCTGTCTATATATTTCTTGAAGTCCTCCAAGATTTTCCTTATATATTTCGGTTATCGGAGTTATTTTTTCTTGATGGATTGTTTCCTTAAGTATTATGAAATGTCCTTCTTTATCTCTTTTTATGGCCTTCATTGTAATATCTATTTTGTCTGAAATAAGTATTGCTACTCCAGCCTTTTTTTATGTCCATTTGCTTGATATATATTTTTCCATCCCTTCACTCTCAATCTGTGTTGATCTTTTGTTCTGAGGTGGGTCTCTTGAAGACAGCGTATATGTGGGTCATGTTTTCTTATCCATTCGGCTACCCTATGTCTTTTTATTGGTGCATTTAACCTGTTTACATTTAAGGTTATTATTGATTGATACTTATTCATTGTCATTCTCTCACTTTGTATCTGTATTCCTCTTTGGCTCTCTCTGTTTCTTCTTCTTCTTCTTCTTCTTCTTTTTTTAATGCAGACCCTTTAGCATTTCTTGCAATGCTGGTTTGGTAGAGATGTATTCTTTTAGTCTTCTTTTGTCTGGGAAACTCCTTATTTCTCCTTCCATCTTGAATGAGAGCCTTGCTGGGTAGAGTATTCTTGGTTGCAGGCATTTGTTTCCCATTACTTGAAATACTTTTTGCCACTCCCTTCTGGCTTGGATTGTTTCTGTTGAATAATCATTTGATAGCCTTATTGGAGCCCCCTTATATGTTATTTGCCATTTCTCTCTTGATGCTTTTAGGATTCTCTCTTTGTCTTTGAAATTTGCCATTTTAATAATAATGTGCCTTGGAGTTGGGTCTATTTGGGTTGATCTTCATTGGGATCCTCTGTGCTTCCTGAACTTGAGTAATGTTTTCATTCATCATGTTAGGGAAATTTTCTATCATGACTTTTTTGAACAAGTTTTCCATTCCTTGTTTCTCGTCTCCTGGTAGCCCTATGATATGTATGTTATTACATTTCATGTTGTCCTGCAGCTCTCTTAAGCCCTCTTTAATCTTGTTCCACCTTTTTTCATTCTCTTGCACTGTCTTGGTATATTTGTCTACATTGTCCTCCAACTCGCTGATCAGGTCCTCTGCTCCCTCTAGCCTACTGTTGATTCTTCTACTGTATTCTTCAATTCAGAAATTGTATTCTTCATTTCTTCCTGGCTCTTCCTGATAGTTTCTAAGTCCTTTTTGATGCTGGTGTAGCTCTCAGGAATATCCTTGTAACTTCCCTGGGGTTGTTTATAGTTTTCTTTGAGCTGGCTGAGCTCATTGAGCTTCTCTATCATCATTCTTTTGAATTCCATATCTGATAGGTCATGTGACTCTATTTCATTTGGTGATCTTTCTGGGGATTCTTCCTTTCCTTTTGGTGATGGACTGATTCTTTTTTCCCCCATTTTGGATGTCTGTTGTTGCTTGTTTTTTTGTTTTTTCTTGGATTAATCTTAATCTGCTTTGCTTCCCTACCTTTGTGGAGCACCATTCTGTGTTAGGAGATTTGTGGAGTTCAGTGTTGCAGTCTCTTAGATTTTCTCCACTTGTTGCTCTTGGGGTGGCCTTTATGTTGTTAACTTGGGCTGTCTGGTTGTATTTTGGATTGGCTGTGTATGTTGCTCCTTTCCTGTCAGTTGGCTGATTGCGAGTCACTCCTTCTATCCTTTCTCATATATTGTTTTTGAGCTGATCCTAAAACAGAACCACCAGTCCAGGCAAAACAACCAGACCTTCAGAGATATCTTTCTCTTTTACTCCCCATTTTGACTGCCTATGAAAGTAACTCTATACCCATACCCTCCAAGGTAACTCCTGCTCTTAATCACACCCTCAGCTGCAACTAAGTCAGCCTTAATAGGGATGTAGATATATTAAGACTGTTGTACGAGGGGAAAAATGATCAAGTTGACTAAAGTATAGATAATTTTAAAGGGTGCTGAGGAGTAGCAAAAATAGCAGGGATATGAGAGAGAAAACGAACTTATCTATTCTATGGAAATGAGAAGAGGGAGAATCAGAAAGCCTCAAGTATAAGCCTAAATATATAGTTGCTACGTCTACCTCCCTGTTCACCCTTAATGATCCCTGATTGGTCCAGGTGGAACCAGGACCTGTGTGCTGTTAGCAGGACAAAGAAGAAGAAGAAGAGGAAGAAGAAGAAGAAGAAGAAAGAGAAGAAGAAGAGGAAGAAGAAGGAGAAGAAGAGGAGGAGGAGGA
>PVIW01009325.1:0-52760 GCA_004026585.1 Noctilio leporinus
AGAACCAAGTGTATGAATACAAGGAATAGGCCTGCAGTGGTCAGGAGGAAAGGGGTAGGGGGGAGGGGGGAGGCAGAGGCAAAGAAGGGGAGCAGCTTAGACAAGAACCTAGTATAAAGGAACCATGGACATGGACAACAGGTGGGATTGACTTTGGGGGGAAAGGGTGGGTGGGGAGGGGGACAGAGGGGAGAAAAAACGGGATGGATGTAATACAACAACAATAAAATTAAAAGAAAAAAAAAAGTTCAGTCACTGGCTGGTGGCACAGTGGATACGGTGTGGCCTGCAAACTCAATGGTCACTGGTTCGATTCCCAGCCAGGCACATAACCAGGTTGCAAGCCAGGTCTTAGCTGGAGGCAGGTGAAAGGCAACCATACATTGATGTCTGTCTCCCTCTCTGCCTCTCTCCCTTCCCCTCTCTCTGAAAAATAATAAATCAAATCTTTAAAAATAAAATAATAAAAGTGCAGTCTATAAATTATTCTTTTGAAGAAAAGTTCAATTTAAAATTTATTTACCAATACTCCTTACTAAAGCAAGTATGTTGGTGAAATAAACATCTTTTTTTTTTATTTGAAACTGTGCGAAAGGTGAGATTTCCAAAATTTATAAGATTTACTTCTATAATGAATTTATTGTGTTAAACTAAATCCTAATAAATTATTCTTATACAAGTTTCAGAATTACATTGGTTGCTGGAATCCTTCATAATATTACAGGGAATTAATGTCTTCACTTTTCAAGAGAACTATTTTAATGCTTATACTTTGGTTCTTTCCTGAAAGATTAATGTGGGGTAGTTCATCAAAAACAACCATAAGTGTGAAACTTATAAAGCCTCTAGGGTTCTGTTTTGAACTAGTTTGTTCATTTTATATGTGTGTGTGTGTGTGGTGGGGGGGGGGTGACAGATTAGATGGGAGGGTAGAAAATAGAATTTTTGGCTTGAGACAAAGTCATGCTGCAAAATGATAAAAACAAAACAAAACAAAAAGCTTGGAATCGTGTTCTTGCTTCTCTCCTTGCCATCACCTTGGGGCACACAGTGCTTGCAGGACCCTGGTAGTGATTTAGAGCGGTGGTCCCCAACCTTTTTGGTACTGGGGACTGGGTTTTCCGCTGTTGGGGAAGGCGGCATGGGGAGTGGTATAGGGGGCACAGCTCAAGCTCAGCAGGGGAGGGGTGCACAGGGGGTGGAGCTCAGCGGGGTGTGGAGGGTATGGGGGGTCAAGGAGCGGAGCTCAGGCGAACTTGACTTGCCCACAATGGCTCTTCTGCTGGTGGACCAGGGTTGGGAGCAGGGGTGGGAGTTTGCGGGGTGTGGTGGAGACAGGAGGCAAAGCTCAGGCGAGCTTCGAGTTTCGCCATGTAGCCTGGTTCCTAACAGTCCAGAAACTGTCGTGGCCCTCAGCCTGGGGTTTGGGGACACCTGGCTTAGAGCTCTGGTCAGGAATTTGTCAGGAATAACACCTGAAGCCATGTTCATTTAAGAACCCGATTAAAATAGGTGAAAATCACTTCATTTTAGGCAGTGTTTCCCTACCCATTTCTTTCCAAATACACGGGGTTAAATTTTAATCTCAAGTAGGTCTCCTCCTAATGTTTTATGGGGAAGAGGGTGAGGAAAAAGGCTTTTCTGATTCTCTGCACTGAAGAGTGAGCTGTCTATAGCTTCCTGGTGAGTCTGTGGCCTCAGCCTAGAGAGCTCACTTGCTCACTGTTTGTTCATCTCTCCGGAGCTGTCATGGGCTTCCCACATTGTCTGATAAATAACATATACTAAGAGCAAATGAGTTTACTGGGCTACATAAAATAAAAAGTAAACTCCCCACCAATACCCCAGTTATTAAATGAACTTTCCTTCATTCTGAAAAAGGTAATTTTGAACGAAACAGACAATATCACCCAAACTCTTATATCTTCTATCCAGAGCATAATCTATTATTGCAAGAAAACTATTATAACACTTATCAACAAAAGTAAAAGGAGCTTATCAGTCATAAAAAACTACACTGAAAAGAAAAGAAAAAATAAAATAACTTTTCAGCCAAAGTAATGCTTTAAATCATGAAGAAAAACTGTATAACATCAGTATAAATTAAACCTAATTAAATAATTGTTGCAGATAAGGTAGACCACAATGAACTAGAAATTTAAAAACTGAAAATAATAATGGAAAACATCATGATTCAGAAAATTTATTTTAACAAATAGAAAATCAATTCAAGTAACTATTAAGATAAAAATGCCAAAGTAGAATAAATATGAATGAAGGTGCAATGATATATACAGAGACTATAAATAAAAAAGTAAAAAGAACAAAAGTAAAATGAAAAACAATTATATATGATAAAAATACAAAAGACAGGCACAGGAAATCCAACACACAGACATTTGTGATTCAAAGGCCTAAAACAAAATAAAACAAAACAACAGAGCTAAATATTTTTAATTTCCTGAAATAAAGCAGACCTGATTTTTCTATTGAAAGTCTAGAAAAATTAACACATATGGTTGAAGGCCAAAATATATCAAAGTAAAATTATTAGAAAACCTGTGCTTCCAAACAAAAAAGTCAAATACACAAATAAAACAACAACAAAAATGCCTAAGTCATTTAGGAGGACATTGGTGTGAATAAAATATCTCTGAGGTGTTTTTTAAAAACTTTTTCACTTGTTTAAAGTAGAGTGGTTTTCTTGCTATTGAGTTATGAGTTCTTTGTAAATTGTTATACTCTGTTAAAGTATTTTATCAAATACATGTTTTCAAATATATTGTGCATTTTTATACATGGCTATTAATAGCTTAAAATGTTGCAAGTACAACTAGGGAATTGAATTTTAAAGTATCATTTAAGTTTAATTAAAATTAAATTTAAAAGCCCTGGCTGGTAGCACAGTGGATAAGGCGCCAGTCTGCAAACCCAAAGGTCACAGGTTCGATTCCCCAGCCAGGGCACATAACAAGGTTGCAAACCATGTCTCCAGTCAGGTCTGTGGCTGGAGGCAGGTGAAAAGCAACCATACATTGATGTCTCTCTCCCTCTCTGCCTCTCTCCCTTCCCCTCTTTCTAAAAGTAATGAAATAAAATCTTAAAATAAATAAATAAAAATAAAAGAAGATATTTAATTGCCCAATCACATAAAAAAGGTGTTCAACACCTTTGATCATTTGAGAAATGCAAATTAAGCTACAGTTAGATACCATTATGAACACATTAGTATAGCTAAAGTGAAAGAAACTGGCAATATGAAGTGCCTGGGAGAATGTAGAATAACAAAATCTCATATATTGCTGGTATGAATTCCACATTAGAAAATACTTCGGCAGTTTCTTATACCCAGTGAGTCCCCTTCTGGATATATATCCAAAGAAACCCAAACACTAATTTAAAACAGTAGATGCACCTCTGTGTTCACTGCAGCATTATTCACCATAGCCAGGATATGGAAGCAACCCAAGTGCCCATCAACAAACCAATGGATAATATAGTTGTGGTACATATAGACAATAAAAATATTATTTGGCTATAAAAATTAGCAAAATCTAATCACTTGCAATAGCCTGAATAGACTTAGAAGGTATTATGCTAAATAAAACAAGTCAGCCAGAGAACACAAATACCATATGATTTCATTTATATGTGGAATTTAAAGAACAATATAAATAAACAAAACAGACTCATAGATACAGAGAACAGACTGATGGTTCCCAGAGAGGAGAGTGGTTGAGGCATTGGATGAAAAGGTAAAGGGATTGAGAAGTCCAGGTTGGTAGTTATAAAGTAGTTATGGGACTATAAAGTACAGCATAGGAAATGGAGTCAATAATATTGTGATAACTTTGTATGGTGTCAGTTGGATACTGGAAATATCAGAGAAAACACTGATAATATATGATTTTTAGCCACTATGCTGTACACCTGAAACTAATACAAAATAATATTAAATGTAAACATAAAAAAATAAAATGTAGAAAAGTAGAATATACTTTGGCAGTTTCTTGTAAATACCACTTACCGTATGACTCAGCCATCTCACTTTCAAATATTTACTGCAAGAGAACATGATGTAACTTTAAGGGATGAGGGAAATATTCTTTATCTTGAATGTGATGGTAAATTATGAGTGTATGAATTTGTCTCAAAATGTATCTTGCAACTTAGAATGAAGTTAATGACAACTAAGCACTACTAGAACCATCTTATGGAAAAACCAAACAAGACTTTTGGCCAACCCAATATATTTGTGTATGATTACAAATAATACTGTAAAATATTTCTGCCCACAGAATTACCTGGTAGCATATAAACATATTTGCATTTATACATACACATGTATGTTACATTTTGTGCTATATGTACTATAATATATTGCATAGAAATGTACATATATTTTTTTATGCATCCAATGCTCAGTATAATAGAAAGTAAATTTTTTAAAGTGACTGATATGAATACTCACCTCTACCACTATAGAAAAATGTGATATATACAGACTTGGTACAGTTTATGAAAAAATATAGACTAAAGTATTTATGAAGTTAAACCATTGGAGAATATTGATGTTAGCCCATTTGTTTTTTTTTTTTTCAACGTATGTGATTAAAAGAATACAAGAAGTATAATCTTACTGCATTGCATCCCTTATTCTTTGATAAATGTAAATTAAATCCTCTATTTTATTGGCAGACATTTATTGACAGTTTCATAAGAGTTGACAAGAGTCAAAACAAAACAACAAAAGTAAACTTTGGTAGTCCTATATTGGCTGGCACTTCTTACACAGAATTATGCTTTAAAACTTCTTGGTTATCAGTTAGTCATGGAGTAGCAAATTTGACTGACTAGAACTATCTTCATACTTAACATTACATTTTTGTCCTCATTTTTTATATGGAAATCACTTTTCTTTCTCATCTAGCCTCTTCCTAAAAATGCACCTGCATGAATTTCCATTGGAATAGTCACTTTGGGTGCTTAAATATTCAGATTCCAAGAATAAGAATACCAAACGAGATGTAATGCAAAACTGTGGAAACAAATTGATCAACAGTATTTTAGTGACCCAAGGTTAAGGTTCATTCCTTGCTCACTTATCAGATCAAGGGGTGAATACTGATCTTGGGGCTGCTCCTCTTGAAATCCTAGTTAGGAAACCCAAGATTATCTATCAATGGTCCTACTATACTGTAAATCCTCATTATTTGCAATCAGCCATTGAAAAATGGAGAAAAAGTTGGAAATAGCTTGTCCATCTTTTTAATCCTTTTTCTTTTACTTTTTTTTACAAATTTTATTTTATTTTTAGAGAAAGAGGAATGGAAGGACAAAAAGAGGGAGGGAAACATCAATGTGTGGTTGCCTCTCACAGTGACCAACTGGGGACCGAGCCTGCAACCCAGGCATGCTTTCTGACTGGGAATTGAACCAGCAAACCCTGGGTTCACATGCTGGCACTCAATCCATAGAGGCACACCAGCCAGTGCAAATCCTTTTTCTGATATGGCACATAGCACTTCAACTTTATCCTATTGGCTAGAACTCAATTATATATTCACACCTAACTGCAAGATAGGCTCAGGCATGTAGTCAATTTGTGCACCCAGGAAGAAAAGCAGATAGATTTCACTAAATAACAGTCTCTGATACAGAAATTAGTTCTATGCTGTATATGTATTAAAATCTGAATACTGGTATGTAAGAAAGTGGAGTTCCTATGGTTAAAAATATATAGCATAGTGTCATAAAGAGAAAATGAATTAAGAATCATTGTACTTGGGCACTATGCTGTCTCACCTCTAACAACTGAGCAAATCAAAACATTAAGCTTCAAGTGAAATTCCATATCAAGAAGTTTTGTGACTGGATTATCTCTAAGATTAGCTACAGCTCCAAACTGCTGTAATTATACTTTGACAGTTTCTGATGAGTTGAGTGAGGTTTAAATGTATGACATTCTAGAAGATTAAAGGAGGGTGAAGAATACTTTCTGAAATGAATATTAAGGTTCATATGGATTACTTATGTTACATGTCAGAGTTAAGCTATTTTCTAAAAATTAAGATGGAACTCAATAACTGTATCCCATACCAATTTATTTTATTCACATTTTTAAAAATTACATATTTTCACTATTATGTGCTGACACCATTATTTCTGATACATTGTAGGTTCTTAATAAATATGTACTGATGAATAAGTGTGTGAATGAATGATGTAAATTAAAATGGACTCTTATAGGCTGAAGCAGTGTCAAAATATTTCTTACTCTATAGGTCTTTTCCATGGTTAATTGAAAAAAACAAACAAATAAAATACACGTAAGGGAAGAAAATATTCCCCTCTGGTCACCATGGACTAGAGGGGAGAAGCGTGGAGAGATGAAGAGAGAAGGGGAGAGAAGAAGTAGGGTTTAGATGAGGAGCTAATGTGAAAGACCCATGGACATGGACAAGGAGGTGGGGATTGACTGTGGGACAGGGGAGGGGGAAGAGGGGAGAGCAGTGGGAGAAAAATGAAACAATAGTAATACAACAAGAATAAATCAATTAAAAATGTAAAAAAAAAGAAAGAAAAGACTCCTGTAACATTTAACATTATACTTAAATTCAACGCTCTGGTTTTCTTCAGAGCATGTTGTAAATGAAATTTGGATTGGTCTTATAATTAAACTAACTCTTGCAAAAATCTTTAAAATGTAATATGACCACAGGGACTGCTAAGTGCATGGATATTATGTAGTTCAAATGAAAAAGACTGCGTTTTCCAACACATGTTATATACCAGAATTGGTATTTTGGAAGGAATTTCCTAAGGGAAAGAACTAGAGAAGGAAGGTAATAAAGGAAATGTGAACAAAGTTAGACTCTGAAGCTGGCAGGAAGCTCAAAAACACCATGGAATGATTGACACAGTTGTTCCTTTCACATTCTTGAATACAAGTATCACCCCACTGCCCCACCAGCTTAGAGAATTTTCCTTTCTCTAGTTATTATGGGAGAGAAAATTTTACTTACATTAAGGTAAATGTCACATTTTCTTTATTCATTTGTTGTGGGTGTAGATTGTTTCCATACCTTTCTTATTGTAAATAATTCTGCAGTCAATGTGAGAGTACAGATATTATTTCAAATTAGTATTTTTGTTTTCTTTAAATAAATATAAGTGGGGTCGTATGGTAGTTTTATTTTTCTTTTATACTCTGTACTGTTTTCCATAGTGGTTGCACCAATTACATTCCTGCCAATAGTGCACAAAGGTTCCCTTTCTCCACATCTTCTCCAGTAGTTGTTATTTATATCTTTTTGATGAGTTATATGAGATTTTTAAAAGGATATTAGCCTATGATCATAGATATGATTTGCATATATTTTTGCCATTCAGTGGGTTACCTTTTTGTTTGTTGAGTATTTTTCTTTGCTGTACAGAAGCTTTTTAGTTTTATGAAGTCCCACTTGTTTATTTTTACTTTTTTTCTTTTTTGCTTTGTTGTCAAATGCAAAAAATCATTGTCAAGGCCTATGTCAAGGAGATGTGTTCTTCTAGTTTTGTGGCTTTATGTCTTATGTTCCAGTATTTTTTAAATTATATTTTATTGATTATGCTATTACAGTTGTCCCAATTTTCAAGTCTTTAATCCGTTTTGAGTTAACTTTTGTGCATTGTGTAAGATAGTGTTTTAGTTTTATTCTTTCACTAGTGGCTTTCCAGTTTCCCAAACACAACTGATTTAAGAAACTGTCTTTTCCCCATTATATAATCTTGGCCACTTTGTTGCAACTTAACTGACAGTATACATGGGTTTATTGCTGTCCTTTCTTTTCTGTTGCATTGATCTATGTATCTGTTTTTATGCAATACCATACAGTTTTGATTACCATGGCTTTATAATATATATAATTTGAAATCTGGGAGTGTTATGGCTCCAGCATTGTTGTTCTTTCCTTGGATTGCTCTGGCTATATGGGTTTTTCATGGTTCCATCTTCAACAAATACTTATCACATATCTTTGTGGGTGGTAAAGCCTAGCTGTAAGTCTCTGTATACATTAGTGAGATAAAAACACATAGGGCCTAACCTCATGCGATGTATAATCCCTCAAAATAAATCTCATATTTACAATATTGGATTGAGTAGGAGGAGTACATAATTTGGCATTCATTAATTATAGAAAGGTAAAGCAGTAGAAAATTTTTAATTAATGTAAAGAGATTAGTTTCATGTAAAAAAAGTAAGTGAGGTAATGGAGATTTAAATCCTATTTTCACTGCCTTTCAGTGTCCAAAATGCTGTGGATGTACTAGAAAATAATATTATAGATGTAAAAGTAAAAAACCAAGTTAATTTGGAAGGGAGATATTGTGAACTCTATTAGTGTATTTATTCTGCAAATATTTATTAAGTTCTTACTATGGTTACAATCTACAAAGATAAAATATCCTCCAGATAAGAAATAATTATAATTTAATGTAATTGAACTATAAAAAGTATCACAGTGCTATAAGAAATATACAAGAGCCACTTAATACAGATTAGCACATGTCCTACTTGAAGAGAACCTGCACATGTTCAGAGAAAATTTGTGAGTTCATTGTCTAAAACAGAATGGTACAGAAAAAGGGCTATATTTTAATACATTGTTGACTGATAATTATATACAAACACTAATGCAAGTGCAAATATGAGTTAACGCATGTAGCAAACTACATCACCTGCTCATTAACTGAAGACTCAAGTCTGGCTGCTCACTATATGAACTTGACCTCATGACATCATCTCTCTGATCCTCAATTGCCCAATACATGTCAAGGACATGTAAAGATTTTAAATATAGACAAAGGATCTGGTGCATAGAAGATCTTCTATAACTGGAAACTAGCGTTAGGATTATTTATGGGGTCCTAGGTTCAATGAGAGTAATCAAGGATGTTCTAGAGAAATAAAAGCACATGCACCGTTCGATTCCCCAGCCAGGGCACATAACCAGGTTGCAAGCCAGGTCTCCAGCTAGGTCCATAGCTGGGCAGGTGAAAGGCAACCATACGTTGATGTCTCTCTCCCTCTCTGCCTCTCTCCTTTCCCCTCTCTCTAAAAATAAAAATAAAATATTTTTTAAAAAGCACAGTAGCATAGGCTAGAATAGTAGAATATATTAGGTCTCCAGGTAACAGTGGAAAAGCTGGTAGGAAGTGGACTGAAAAGCTTAGTGGAGAATAACTCCAGAAAGGTAAAGTGGTAGAAGTTAGGTGGTAAAGGACTTGTATGCTATAGTAATAAATATATGATCAGAATTTTGTTACAGAAAATCAGTCTGGTGGCAACTGGAGGGTAAATAGGAGCAATATTGCAACTTGATCATATTCAAAGTAGGCAGAGGCTTGCATCCATTCCTCCCATGCACCAAATGCAATGATAGGTCATAATGATTTATAAATGAAGAGATACCTACTTTTAAATCCAGGAGAAAAATTATGAGGCTTGAAATAGTGGAAGCAGAGAGAATGAGTGAACAATAGATTGGGAGAACTTCGAAGGTATAACTGACCAGACTATGTGACAAGAGGATGCAGAATATGAGAAACAGAGGAGGCTCTGGACAACTTTCAGGTGTCTGGCTGAAGCACCAGGGTCAGCTAGAGGCACCACAGCCCTGGGTGGAGAGTGTGGTCTCCAAAGAAAAGGCTGTTTGGGTTCAAATCCAAGCTTCATATTTGTAGCTGACATGATGAGTAAGTAGCAACTTCACTTACTAGCAATATGCCTGGGGCAGAACAGGGGAGACTTGAAGCTCAGTGAAGTGAAGAAATACTCCTAGAGTAAAACTTTTCATAATGCATTAAAAAATTTGAGGTTGAAATATAAACAGTGTATGTGATGAATGGTTTGGCTGCTGCATTGGCCAGTGCAGAAGCCACAAACTAATATATATGTGGCTATTTATGCATAAATGAAAGTTTAAAATTTTAGCTCTTTAGTCACATTTATTTTAAGTTCTCAGTGTCCAGGGGCCACCATATCAGACAATAATTGTATACAGTATTTTCATTATCACAAAAAGATCAGTAGGACAGTGTTGAACTCCTTCAAGGCCTCAAGAAAGCTTAAGCGAAGAAAGATGTTTCTGGACCTTTTAGAGTAAGCCTAGAATGAAGTAGTATTTTCATCCTATGTGTGTGATTAACAAGAGCCCCTTTTTACAGAAGAAAAACTTAATCAAGGATGCCAGTTCACTTGGTAGTTGTATATCATTCAGTCTCATTCTAGTCACCTGTCTGCATATGCTGTGGGCTCGTGAACAGTGTGGTCATTTGATAGGAACCATCTTCATCACAATTCTCCCCTCAGCCAGTGTTGGCCTTGCTCTACCACACACAAGAAACCAATTTTCTAGTAACAGCCACCATCCCTAAGTCCCCAGTTTAGCAAGACAGCACAAAGGATGCAGTCCACTAGGTACCTGGTATTAAGCCTGTGACATTGGATGCCATTATGGAAAACATACATTTGAGATTTAGGTTTATATTTTTCTGCTCTTAATTTTACACAACACAGGCATTCATGGACTTGCTAAAAGCTTTGTCCACCTTCTTGGTATGATATCATTGCTTCAAGAAAAAAAGTCATGGAAAAAGCAAAATTCAAAATTATGATTCATTGTTCCTATTAGTTAACTGAACTTTAAAAAGGAGCTGGTAAGAACCTAGTATAAAGGAACCATGGACATGGACAACAGGTGGGATTGACTTTGGGGGAAATGGGTGGGTGGGGAGGGGGACAGAGGGGAGCAAAAAGAGGATGGATATAATACAACAACAATAAAAATTTTTAAAACTTTTTAAAAAGGAGCTGGTATTATAGAAGGAAATTTTTCTATTAAAAATTAATTTAACCAGCACAAAGAATCAACTAATTTTTAGGTTTAGATACATTTTTATATCAAAAGAACATGGTAAATGGTCTTTCTATACATAGTCTTTCTCTCATAGGCAGAACTCATGTGTCAGGTCTCCTAGTGTAGACTTGGACATGATGCCTATCCTTAGGAAACCAAATGATTCACTAAAAAAATGTAACAAATTAAAAATCGATACTGTTACTTGGCCATTTATGTTCTTTTGTTGTTATTAATTTATTGTTATATTACAGTTGTCCCATTTTTCCACATTGCTCTTCCTTGCCCCTCCCACCCCATCCCTTCTTCTACAGTCAATCCCTGCCTTGTTGTACATGTTCATGATCATTTATACTAGTTCTTTGACTAAACCCTTCCTCTTCTTTCCCACTTTCTTCCCCTCCTACCTCCCCTCTGCTCACTGTCAGTCTTGTTTCCATGCCTCTGGTTCTATTTTGATCATTGGTTTGTTTCATTCATTAGTTTCCTATATTAGATGAGACAGTATGGTCTTTTGTTGCCTGGCTTCTTTCACTAAGCATAATACTTTCCAGTTCCATCCATGCTATAGTAAAAGGTAGGACTACTTTCTTTCTGCTGCATAGTATTCCATTGTGTAACTGTACCAGTTTTTTGATTCATTCATCTACTGAGGGGCAGCACTTAAGCTGTTTCTAGCACGTAGCTATTGTAAATAGCACTGCTATGAACATAGAGGTGTATAGGTTCTTCTGAATTGTGTTTCAGGATTCTTAGAGTATAATTCTAGTAGTTGAATCACTAGATCAAAAGGCAGTTTCATTTTTAGAATTTTTGTGGAAATTCCTTACTGTTTTCCATAGAGGCTACACCAGTCTGCATTCCCACCAACAGTGCATTAGGGTTTCCTTTTCTCTACATCCTTGCCAGCACTTGTTTGTTGATTTGTTAATGATGGCTATTCTGACAGGTGTGAGGTGGTATCTCATTGTGGTTTTAATTGGCATCTCTCTGTCATATGCCTATAGGCCTTTGTACATTCTCCCCAGAAGAGTGCTGTTCAGGTCCTTTGCACATTTTTTAATTGGGTTGTCTGTCTCCCTGGTGTTGAGTTTTATAAGTTCTTTATATATTTTGGAGATTAAACCCTTGTCTAAGGTATTATTGGCAAATAGGTTTTCCCATATAGTTGGTTCCAATTTCATTTTGCTGATGTTTTGTTTAGCTGAGCAAAAGCTTTTTAGTTTGATGTTGTCCCATTTGTTTATTTGTTCCTTTATTTCCATTGCCCTAGGGAAAATATTGGTGATAATATTGCTGCATGTGATATCTGAAACTTTACTGCCTATGTTTTTCTCTAGAACTGTTATGGTGGCATGGCTTATATTTAAGTCTTTTATCTATCTTGAGTTTATTTTAGTGGATGCTGTAAGTTAGTGATCTAGTTTCATTCTTTTTCAAGTCCCTGTTCCAGTTATTGAAGACATTTTCATATGCCAATGATGAAACATCAGAGAAAGAAATAAGAGTAATCTCATTTACTACAGCAACAAGAAAAGTAAAGTACCTAAGAATAAACTTAACCTAGATTCAGAAAACTATAAAACACTGAAGAAAGAAAATAAGGAAGATACAAATAAATGGAAGAATATACCATACTCATGGATGGGAAGAATTAATATAATTAAAATGTTCATGCTACCCATAGCAATTCATAGATTCAATGCAATCCTTATTAAAATACCAATGACATATTCCACTGATCTAGAAAAAATACTTCAAATATTTATATTGAGCCAAAAAATGACCACAAATAGTCATAGCAACCTTGAGAAAGAACAAAGTAAGAGGGATCACAACTATATTATAAGTATCAAACTATATTATAAGGCTATTGTAATCAAAATAGTCTGGTACTAACATAACAGATAAATAGATCAATGGAACAGAACAGAGAGCCCAGAAATAAACCTGGGTCTCTATGATCAGTTAATATTTGACAAAGAAGAAAGGAGCATAAAATGGAGTGAAAATAGCCTTTTCAACAAGTGGTGTTTGGAAAACTGGACATTTAGAGACCTTCATGGATAAGAAGAGTTAGTGAACAATCCTAAACCAAAGATTACAGGGTTGCCATGGGCCATGGACCTATTTTAAGGAATCCTGGGTTATAATGTCCCCATTCCATGAATTCCATCCATCCTTATGCTACTCTGTATATTTTCTTTTTCACACCTATTACATTCTATAATTATATTATACATACTTACTTATGTTTGATGTTTATTATACATTACCTAATGCTTGAGTGTAAGTGACTCAAAAGACAAAGTTACTTGTTTTGTTTACCAATGTAACCCACCATATAGAATAGTGCCTGGAATATATCAGTTATTTAACAAATATATGTTGAGTAAATTAAAGCATAAATGGCACCAGAGACTCCCCTAATACCACTTGGTCAATGATCAAAGATAATAGAGGACTATCACTAGTAGAGTGACCATACTCAGATCCCAAAAGAATATTCTGAGGCTGCCTTCCAGGTTGAAAAAAACAAACAAATTGAACATAGTTAATGTTCTGACTAAAAACAAAAAGTAATAATGAATTGGCAATGGAGATAGAAGTCATAAATATAACAATGGTTTCATGCCAAAAGGGACTATGCCTGAAGAAAAAGAGGACACTTCTTGTGGTTGTATTTTTCCTTTTTTTCCCTCTTTCTTCCACTATCCTATATAGATCATTTTATTGTGATAGGGTAATAATAGACTTAAGGAAATAAAAGGTGTTGCCTAAAAGTCTTAGGCTTAAACACCTAGACTCTTATAGATATCTGCAATAACTAATAAGATTTTAGATTGTTTGCCTTTGTTAATAAAATTAGATATGTTTGCATTTTTAAGGTAGGTTGTGTTATTATGCTAGAATATAATTTTTAGAAATGTAGTATAGATAGGTAGAATGATGTGAGGAAATGATAGGCATCTAAAGGAGTAATTGTGTCAACATTTTATGATTCGGGGTACTGTTAACCTTGAACCATCCTTCCACTGGTAAGAGAGGAAACAATGTGTATAATATTTGCTATATTTTCACTATGAAAACTGATGGAAACGGCACCTAATGGTAGCAAAGGTACATCCAAGTATCAAAAGCTTAGCCTTGAGTGTTGTATCTGAAATGAATGATGTGAAGGCAATAACATTGTTGATATTTATTAAAGTTATCTCTGACAGTGTCCAGGCAAAGAAATATCCTGGCTAATTTATTTTACTATTTAGGAAGAACACATATAGATTTTACTGTGTGCCAACTCCTAATATTAACTCATTTAGAAACTTCCATTAGTTATTGACGCTCTTTGCTGAATATTCCGGACTCATAGTAGGGTTGCACCCCCTGATGCCCTTATGGTTGGTGTAATCAAGTGATCAATTTTGGCCAGTGAGTCACAAATAGAAATCATGCATGTTACTTTTAGTCCTACCAACTATTTGCCATCATGGTACACTTTAGCTCTCTTTCAACTTTTTATGGCCATTGACCATACTCCAGAGAATAGCTCTACCTTCAGCCTGGATTTATGAGTGATCATGGCAGCAATGTAGAGCTGTTATTCAGCCAACTCATAATAAGTGTACTGTGGGCATAAATGAACCTATATTTTAAAGGCGATGTAGTGAGATTTGTGGAGTTGTTTGTTACCAGACCATAGATACCCCTCATCTAATAAAATAAACCCTGATGAAGTAGGCGTGATTCCCATTTACAAAGGAATCTGATCCACAGAGATGGTAAGTGACTTACACCAGGTTATATAGTAGAAGCAGCAGACCCAGGACTCAAAACCACTTAATTTGGCTTCACAGTTCATATCCATAACTGATAAGCTGTGCTGCCTCTATAGACTGTCACTAATAAAGGATGATTTCTGTCCTTTCTAATTTGTGTACTTCCCAATTTACTTTATTCCTATAATTTTTCCAAGATGCTCCATTAACTACCCATTGTTAGTGGGGTTCCTCCAACAAAATTGCCAAAGTTGTTTTGGTGCCATAACTAAGAACCCCAAAAGAAATATGTATGAATACACACATAATTTTTTATCTTACAGGCAATAGGTATTCACTAAAGTATGTAGGTTAGGCAAAGGAATTATGTGATCTAATTGTGTTAAAAAGTCAAATAGCTTTTATTTTTGTTTTATTTTTTACAAAATTGGAAGTATATTTTTAAAGTTATAAATATATTAAAATAAAATGATTAAATATGTGTATTTGTAGGGTGTCTTTAAATGACTTGAGTGATAAATGTCAGAACATTTTAAATATTAGAAAATGTAATAAAGTGATATGGTATTCTCATTATGATGCTAACCTTAAATAAATCCCAACTCAAATACAATACACTCATTCTTCCCAATCCTTAGAAATAACTTCTGTAATGGGATGACTAAGGAAATATATTCTGAAAGTCCCACAGTATTATTTTTCTATTCAGTATAGATTGTAAAGTGTTGTTTTTTTTTAAAATTTAATTCTGGTTAAACATTTGGAAGTCTATTTTGAAGATAACAAAAGAAGCTCTGAAAAACTAAGCCTGGATTTTATGTTTAATAAAACCTCCTATTGTTTTTCAATTTTATAGATGAAAAATATTTAGACAGTAAATTGGAAATTTTTATACCTATCATTGAAAAGTGGTATTTGCTTCCAGAATGTCCAAGATATGTGGTCATGCAGAGACCTAAGAACATTTTTATTTATAATGGCTCAAATGCAATACCTGTTTTTGTTTGTTTGTTTGTTGTTTTTAATAATAATAATTTATTATTATATTTAGAGGGAGGGGATGGGAGAGAGGCAGAAAGGGAGAGAAATATCAATGTATGGTTGCCTTTCACCTGCCTCCAGCTATGGACCTGACTGGAGATCTGGCTTGCAACCCAGTTATGTGCCCTGACTGGGGAATCGAACCAGTGACCTTTGGGTTTGCAGGCTGGAACCTTTCCACTGAGCCACCAGCCAGGGTGCAATACCTGTTTTTAAAGTGAGGAAATATATATTGCCAACTTTGTCCTTTATTGTTTCTATAGTTTCCAGATTCAAATTTTTAAAATCTGAAAACAATCAAAATAACAATTTCACAAATTACACTTGAAAATTACAGAGAAATTTTCTTTTTTTTTAAATTTTATTGTTGTTGTATTACATCCATCCCCTTTTTGCTCCCCTCTGTCCCCCCAGAGAAATTTTCTTATTATTTGTATATACCAAGCTCTTCCTTAAAAATATTAGACTATATGTTATCACATAAAACCAGCTATAATTTTTAATTTTTAGGATTCACAAGATAGAAAAGAAAGGCTAATAGAATACAAGGAAGGTAATTTTTTAGACCACATTAAAGACAAAGTTTATTTCATCCTTTTGTCCCCCTTTGTTAGAGAAGAATTAGGTGTATTCATTTATATGTGTGTGTTTGTTGTGATTTACTATTATAGGTATTTTTTAAAATAATGCCAATTGCAATGATTTCTCCTTTCTATGGGAACAGAGAATATTAATGAATGGAGGGCCATGGTTTATAAGTAAAGCTTGTCAGAAAGTCAAGTCAGTGCATACTTTATGTAAAAGTTCATATGTAAATCCTATGACTCTTTAAAAAAATTAGATCTTGCCACATATCTCTATTATCTTAATCTTCTTAAAATGCAGTTTGTTCCTTTGTTTAAGGTCTAATAAGATTGCTAAGCAAGGACCTTAGCAAAGCAAGTACTATTGGGAATATAATCCAGGGGTGCTGTGAATGCATTTTTGTCTTAACATTGCCTAGGCATTCTCTATGTTTTTTATCATAACCTCTCTCCAGTGATGATGGAGAATGGTCTGAAATTTACCTGCTTAAGTAAAACTGCAGGCTAGAGATTACCTCAGTTTGCCCCAGGTCTGACAGCTTAGATGCCCAGAACCATGTAAACCTTGAAGGTGTCAACAGTCAGACAGAGACACAAAAGTCATCATGGAAGAGCTAGCTAGTGTCTGGATATTACTTTCAGCAGAATATAAAATGGGCTTGGCCTGACTCAAAGAGCAGAGCCTTGTCACGTTTGGAATTTCCAATCAATGAATTGGAAGTGTTGACTGAGAGCTCAGGAAAAGCACCTGAAACATGAGTAATGAGGATGATTCTAATACGTATATATAATATTTTTCTAATAATGAATATGAAAGAACTGGACTTCTCTTGTTTGTTTTCTGAATTTGACTGAAAAATCTCACTATTAATCTCATTGTGATTGTTACCTGGACAAGAATGTAACAATGAAAATAATAAGCATTAATTCTAAAGTAAGTTCATCTTTGAAGTCTATCAATTGAATAATTTGTTAGTATGACATGAAGAAAGAATATGACTTATAACTATGCTATTTATTTACCTGAAATAATAGGAAGGTCTAACCATATGGTTCAAAATCACAATTAGACAGCTCCTTGCAGAGAGCTCAGTAATCCATGATAATTTGACACAAACTGACATTTGGCTAAGGCTGTGACAAGGAAGAAAGCAGATTTCCTCCGGAAAAATAAGTGAATAATCTCCTAGGATCTTGAAACTTGGAAAAATAGGAAGTGCAGACTAAAATGTAAGACTTTCTGCCTGAATGTGAACTCATATGTATTATAGCATTTTCCTTTCTCCAATTTTCAGCAAGCCCATAATTCACAACAGTCCCTTAGATCCTTTTCTTTTTGGCCCTGTGCACTTGTTTATTTTTGTTGAAAATTCCCAAGTGACTGCAGACATTTTTCTTAACAGGTAATTTTTCAATGAAATGTCATTTTGGCTTTGTGAGTATCCTTAGTGGCATGTACCAAATGACTCATTTCATTTGTGACCAGTGCCAAATTCAAATTTAATTTTCCAAAGGAGACAAGTTAATGTTTAACCTATTGTGCCACCTGGCATCCTAAATTAAATTTCCTGAACTCTTTTCACTGAGCACAGAATCAGGTATATTGTTTTGTAAAGGTATTTTCAACTGTCAGCTATGACTTTGATCATTTTTATAGTTCTATAATTAACCCATTTATTATAATTAATAATTAATAAATATCCAGGATTCTCCATTATGAAAGTGACAATTGGCTTATTTAGTTCTATGGCACTGCAATAGCTAATACTCTGAACATTAAGGAATTATTAAAACCCCTTACTTGAATGTCAACTATGTATCATATATTGGTTATTGTGCCTCATGAATGCTATCATAGAGTCAAATGTAGATTTGCAATACAAACCCATCCAAGTCATTTTTGAAGCTCATGTTCTTTTTGTAAATCTTTATGGAAAACATAAGTATTATAAACTTGAAGATAGAATTTTCAGGCCACTTCAAAATGGCATCTAGACACAAAGCCCTAATATTCTCTATATAAATATATCTCTTAAAAATATAAGACTTAATATGGCTTCTGTATATACAGATTTCTGAGCTATTAAGGTTAATTTCTATTCAAAGTATCCTGGCATATCACCAAAATATAATTATAATATATGTTCCTATAACACACTATTTTATATTCCAGCAAAAACATGCCCATTTATGTCCAAATATTCATTATTACTCTATATATTTGACTAACCCCAAAATGAGCCATTTAAAATAGTAAACAATGCATTTTCTACTACTTTAATTTTTAAAATAATGTGGATAGAATTATACTTTCTCCTTTATTTTTATTTCAGAAACAGTTACTCCCTTTCTTATTTTAAATCAGAAGTTAAGAGTACAGACCCTGAGTCAGACAAGGCTTCAAATTTCAGGTCCATTGCTTCTTAGCTGGCTAACTTTGGGAAGTAGTGTGACCTTTTGGGGCTATGGGAATAACAATAATAATCTCATTTAGTAATTTGGGAAATTATGTAATTTAGTTTATGCAAGTACTTCAAACAATACCGGCGCAGTTGAGTACTCAAAAGTATCACGTATTATTATTAGTCATTAAAGTCTTCATATTTAGAATATATGATCAGCATGATAGCTGATCTATCTATAGTACACAATCACTACTGTATTTCATTTATCCTTATAGCATCATTTCTTCTTAATACAGATATTAATAAATAATTTCAAAATATTTTGAAACAAAGAAAATACACAATGTTTCCATCCAAGCACCACATGGACTACAATTATTTTGGGGTGTTTTCCCAGGCTTTCCCATATATCCCCACACACACACACATATACACGTATAGCTATCATATTACATATATAGTTCTACGTCTTGCTTAGTTCACATAATGCTATGACAAAAAATCTCTTACTACAAAATAAACATCATTTTAAATTACAGATGTTTACTAGGTTATTCAGCAGTATTGCTAATGTCAATCATTGAGTTTACTTTCATCTCTTCCTCTTTTTTAAATCATTATAGCTATTGCTATGATTTATTCATTCCCCAGGTAAGAATCATGTCTGGCCATATGATACAGTATGGAACAAAAGAGGCAGAATCCCTACTTTTGTTTAACTAGGAAAGAGCAATAAACAGATAACCTCTACATACATATATAAAGAGAGGCATGCTATAAAGAACACCAAGGCAAGATATAGATATAAAAGGTGATGGGGAGCTCTTTTAGAAAAGCTGAATTTGGAAGGACTGTCTGAGGAAGAGATTTTTGAACAGACAACTGAATATAATGATGATTAAATCATAAAATTTTACTGCATAGAGCTTATTGCAAATCTCTTTGAATATTTGTTTGTGTTGACATGGATGAAAATTAGTATATGCAAAAAACCTAAACAATTTCATGCCATGTTCTAAAGTGACTCCCCAGCAAGCATTTAGCATTTAAAAATAACATTATACCTTATTGACAACAGTAGAATAATCACATTTGACTCACTGGGTGATATGTGAGTAGTTTAAAATATGGCTTACATGATTACTAAGGTCAATTTTCTGTCTGGTAAGGTGGTTCTAAAAACCAACTGTGGTTTTATATTTACCAGAAAAATTGTTATTGCCTGTCTGTAAAGAAAAATATAATCAACATCTATGGCTATGATTTGAGCAGGTTCATGTCTTATTGACATCAGCATACCTATGTATTCTATACTTTTAAAAATAATTCAGACTCTCCTGTGTAATCCCATTAGACAGAAACCTGTTTATTTAGCAATGTGAAGCCTGAAAACAATTTCTGATATTTACAGCACATGACAGAGGTTGCCTTTGCTTAGCAGTTCACATGATCAACTACAGTCAGCCTTCCTGGAGAAGTTTCCACACTCAGCACTACAGCCCTTTGATCATAACATAATAGGACAAATGTCAGGAAACACTTCCCTATAAAGTGAAATAACCCTTGTTCTTTAACCCAGAAATGACTGTAAACATTACTATCATGGAAATTTCACTCATATGCATGTTTTCAGCTTCTGTAAGAAGAATAGTGAATGACAGTTAGGTAGTAGTGGTGTTTTTAATTAAGGAACAACTCTTACTGTTAGATTCTGATGTCAATAGAGAAAGCTGGTCAGTTTGGCCTGTTACAGCAAAATCATAACACAATGACCTCAAAGCATTTGAGAGTTGTTTAATTTTCTTTGACTAAAAGAAAAACTTACATGGCCTTTGGTGGGTTGTCTTGATGAGAAAAATTATACAATATATTTATATACTGTTCTTTTATTATATATTTATATATTTAGAGATAGAAGCATTTTTCTTTTCATTTTTTATGATGTAACATTATAGGTTTCTATTTCATGTAAATTGGCAATTGCAGAATTTTAAAAACCTAAACAAATTAGGTACATGTTCAAGAGTTAAATTGGAGACTCGTTAAGTTTAAGAGTAGAAATGATGAGTAAGTGAAAGGAGAGCAAAATGAAAACAGACCTAGAAATTATAGGGGAGAATTACTTGAAGAATGGGAAAGTACAGGTCAAACCTACCATGCAAAAGAAAAGAAAAGGCAGATAGAGGAGTAGAAAAAAGGATATAACACCTGGACAAATACAAAGAAACAAAAGAGAGAGGAAGATAAACGGTCAGAGAGAATGATGTCAGGACTCAAAGAGACAGGGACACAGATAGAGAGGGACCAAAAATGGCAGAGGAGTAGTAAAAAAAGTATAAAAAGTCAAAAGAAAAAAATTCCAAATCAAGATTCTTATGACTGGAAGTTAAATAATCCCATTAAAACAGGGTTGCAATTAATTAAGAAAAAAAACTCATGAGGATTCACAAGTATCTCAAAGAATCAGCCATGGAAGTTCAACTGTCTTTCCAAGGACTAGCACTGGGAACTGGAAAGCTGACAGTGTCAAAGACGCTTTTCCTAGTCTTAATGTACTAGTCTTCCCTTTTGGCAGACTGGCTTCTGGTTGGAAGTTTGGTTTCCTAACAGTTGCCAGTTTTTCGTCTACTTAGTATAGTCTCTATGAGAGTCTGACTAGGATTTCTGAATTTTAAATCACTAATTATCCAGTTGGATAATGGATTCACCCATAGTAATAGGTTTATTCAGCCTTCACCAGGGAGTCATCATTAAGACAAGTCTCTCTCCTATGAATTGAGGGACAGTCCTCAAGGAAGGAAGTCATGGAATAGGTAGAAAGTAAGCAAGAAGATTAATTAATGAGGGTAATGACAGAAGAATGCCTATGGTGAGTAAAATAAAAAGATTGTGGAAGAGGGGAAAAACAAGAGAGAGAGTATAAAATGAGTGATATGTTAAAGAGGAATGCACCCACCAGAGCCATCATGCTTGTAAAAACTCTGTAGCACCACAAAATTTGGTGTCTAGCTCTATATTTTTAGGGAGAATGAGATATCTGCTCATGAATTCATATAAACTTAATCCTCTACAATTGGCATCTCTCAGGCCAAAGATTGAGTGTGTGGTGTATGTGTACCGTCTTAACACATTTTTATAAGTATAAGCAGTACTATTAACTGTAAGCACAATGTTGTACAGTAGGTCTCTAGAACTTATTTATCTTGAATAATAGAAACTATATGCCTGTTAATTAGTATCTCTCAATTCTTACCCCCATCAGCCCCTGGAAGTCACCATTGTACTCTCTGCTGTCACAAGTTTGACTATTTTAGAGACCTCATACAAATGGAATCACACAGTATTTGTCCTGTAACTGGTTTATTTCACTTACCATGATGTCCTCAAGGATTATATATGTATGGTGTTTCATATTGCAGCAATTTAGGGATGAATGATATTACATTGTATGTATTCGTACCATATTTTCTTACCTAGTCATACACAGAGGGCATTTAGATTGTTTCCACAAGTTGGCACTTATAAATAGTGCTGCAATAAACATGGAATTGTTAATGTCTCTTCAAGATCCTGATTTCAATTATTTTAGAATAATACCCAAAGGTATAAGTGCTGTATCATATAGTAGTTTTACTTTTAAGTTTCTGAGGAACTTCCATATTGGTTTCTATAAAGGCTACACCAATTGAATCTCTATCATCAGTGTAAAAGGTTTCAAATTTCTCTCCATTCTCATCAACGTTTGTTCATTTGTTGTCTTTTTTTTTTAATAGTAGCTATTCCAATGAGTGTGAGGTAATATCCCCTCATGATTTTGATTTACATTTTCCTGTTAATTAGTGATGTTAAAGTCTTTTTGATACAACATTGGCTAGTGATGTTGAAAATCTTTTTGATATACCTGTTGGCCATTTCTGTGCTTTCTATGGAGATGTCCTTAGCCTATTTTTTAAATCAGATTATTAGGGGTTATTTTGCTATTAAGTTGTAGGAAGTCATTACATTTTGGAAATTGAGTCCTTATCAAATACATGGTTGGCACATATTTTCTCTTATGCTATAGAAGGCCTTTGTCTTTTGTTAATTGTTTCATTTGCTCTGCAAAAGTTTTTCAGTTTGACATAGTCCCACTTGTTTATTTTTGCTTTTGTTTTTACTTTTCATGTCATATCAAATAAATCATTGCCAAGACCAATGTCCTAAAGTTTTCTTCTAGGACTTTTATAGTTTCAGCTGTCATATATGTCTTTGAGTTGATTTTTGTGTATGGTATAAGATATAGGTACAATTTCATTCCTTGCCTATAGTTGTTCAGTTTTCCTAATAACATTTATTGAAGACTGTCTTTTTTCATCTTGTACCCTTGTCAAATATCAGCTTATTGTATACATGTGGATTTATTTCTGAGATTTATATTCTGCTCTATTAATATTTATGTTTGTCTTTATGCCAGTACATTACCAATTAGTTACCGTAGCTTTTTATCACAATTTGAAATTAGTTAAATGAGCTGTCTCAAAATCTGTTTTCCTTTCTCAAGGATGTTTTGGACATTGGGCTTCTTTGTGATTTCATATAAATTTAATATATTTTTTCTATTTCTATTATTTTTTAAGTCATTAGGATTTTGATAGAGGCGGCAATGAATCTTCAGATCCTTTTGAGCAGTATGGACATTTAAAAAAGATTAAGTCCCAATCCATGAACACAAGATATCTTTCCATTTGTTTATATTTCTTTTCATCTCTTTAATCAATGTTTTATAGTTTTCAATATTTAAGTCTTTCACCTCCTTAGTTGATTACTAAGTATTTTATTATTTTCAATGCTACTGTAAATGATAATGTTTTTCTAATTTTCTTTTCAAATTATTCCTTGTTGGCATGTGGAACACAACCAATTTTTTAATGTTGATTTTGTATCCTGCAACTATACTGAATAAATTTATTCTAAGAAATTTTCTGTGATGTCTAGGATTTTATTATATAAGATCATGTCATCTGCAAACAGAAAACATTTTATATTTTTCCCTATCCACTTCTGATGCCTTTTATGTCCTCTTCTTGCCTTTTGTTCTGAATAGGACTTCTAGTACAATGCCCAATAGAAGTGTCTAGAGTGACACACTTGTCCTGTGCCTGATTTTTTAGGATGTTCTTGTTTTTTTACCACTGAGTCTAATATTCAACATGGGCCACTTTGTTTTTTCTTTTTATAAGAGAAAGGGGAAGGCAGGGAGAAAGATAGGGATAGAAGCATTGATGTGGGAGAGAAACATGCATCCATTGGTCACCTCTAGCATGCTCCCAGCCAAGGACCTGGCCCGCAACCCAGGTGTATGCTTTGACTGGGAATGGAACTGGTGGCCTTTTTCATTTGCAGAATGATGCCCCATCCACTGAGCCACACCAATTAGGGCAATGTGGCCTTTTTATATATGGCCTTCATTACATTGAGGTAATATCATATTGTTTGCAGTTCATTGAGATTTTTATGATGAAAGAGTGTTGAATTTTTTCAAATGTTTTCTGCATCTATAGGGATAAACATGTAATTGTTATGTTTCTTTCTATTGTTATGGCATATAATTTTAATCAATGTTTATATGTAGAACCACCTGTGAATTTTGCATATGGTGTGATTGTATTTCTTGCTTCCTTGCATTTTGTGTATAGCCATGGTATCCCTTGGTCATGGTATATGAAACTTTTAATATTCTGTTATAAAGTTTGGGTTGCTGAATTTTTGCATGTGTATTCATCAGTAATATTAGCCTATAGTTTTCTTTTCTTGTGGTGTCTTTATCTGGTATTAAGGTGCTATTGGTGTTTTAATTATTCATAGTAGTCTATAACCTTTATTTCTGTAAGTTTGTTGCATTTGTTTTAATTTCTGATTTTATTTTTTAAGTCTCCTTTTGTTTTCTTCAATAGTCTATCTAGCTAAGTTTTGTCAGTTTTATTTATCTTTTTAAAATTCAGTTCAGTTTTTTGATACTTTCCTACTGTTGTTTAGTCTCTACTTTTTTATTCCTGTTCTAATCTTTATTATTTTCTCTCCTTTTAATTTTGGGCTTGGTTTCTTATTTCTTTGCTAGTTCCTTGAAGTAAACATTAATTTAAAAAAAATTTTTTTTTCATTTTTGGGTCCTGGCTGTTGGCACAGTGGATGGGGCACCAGCCTGTGAACCCAGGGGTTGCTGGTTTGATTCCCAGCCAGGGCACATAACCAAGTTGCAAGATGGGTCGCCAGCCAGATCCATAGCTGGAGGCAGATGAAAAGCAACCATACATTGATATTTTTCTCCTTCTCTGCCTCTCTCCTTTCTCCTCTTTCTAAAAATAATAAATAAAATCTTTAAAAAAGTAGTATAATATTCAAAATTTGTCAACCTAGTTATCTTTAACAATGAGTTTTATACTTTGTTATTGTGTTGCTTTTTAGGTTTTTATTTGTTTCATCTTGAAGAACTCCTTATAGCATTTCATGTAAGATAGATCAGGTGAAGGTGAACTTCTTTAGTTTTTGTTTATCCATTTAAGTCTTTATCTCTCCTTTATTTTTGATGGACAGTTTACCAATATAGTATTTTGGGTTGACCATCCTTTTCTTTTTTTTCAGCACTTTGGAAAAAATTATTCAATAACCTTCTGTCTTATAAGATTTCTGCATAATAAATCTGTTGAAAATCTAATGGAGAAGCCCTTATATATGATAACTTACTCTTGCTGCTTTCAAAATTCTCTCTGTTTGACTTTGGATAATTTGATTATAGAGATGCCCTCAGCTTGTGTTGGTAGTTAAAGTTAGAAAAACCCACTGTAAGTTGAATATATTATAAATCAAAATGTATTTAATATACTCAACCTGAGCCCTGGCTGGTAGCACAGTGGATAAGGTGCCAGTCTGCAATCCCAAAGGTCGCTGGTTCAATTCCCCAGGCAGGGCACATAACCAGGTTGCAAGCCAGGTCTCCAACCAGGTCTCCAGCGAGGTCTCCAGCGAGGTCTGTGGCTGAAGGCAGGTGAAAGACAACTATAAATTGATGTTTCTCTCCTTCTCTGCCTCTCACCCTTCCTCTCTCTCTGGAAACAATAAATTATACACACACACACACATATACATGCGTGTATATATATATATATATATATATATGTATGTATGTATGTATGTATATGTGTGTATATGTATGTATATGTACTTAACCTATAGAACATCGTAGCTTAGCCTAGTTTACCTTAAATATACTCAGGACACAATAGCAAAACATGCTGGCAACATAGTTTATTAAGGAGTATCAGCAGCCTGTTCTTGTGATTGCATGCCTGATTTGGAGCTGTGAGTCACTGCCATTGTCCAGCATCATGGAAGAATATTATACATTTTGCTAGCTCAGGGACAAATAAAAATTCAAACTATAGTTTATAGAAAATGCATAATATCACATTTGTACCATCATAAAGTAGAAAAATATGAGTTTAAGTTGAGCCATCATAAGTCAGGGACCATCTGTAATGTGTCTCTATGGAATTCTCTGGGATTATCTTCTCTGGGATCCTCTGGGTTTCTTGGATCTTGAAGTCCAGTTCCTTTTACAGATTTGGGAACTTTTAGTTCTTTGAATATTCTTTTGTTCCTTTATTTATTCTTCTGAAAATCCCATAATGCCTGTATTGGTATTTTTATCGATATCCCATTAAGTTCCTTAAATGTTTTGTAGCTCTTTTTTGTTGTATTAATACTGTCTTTTTGTCTTCTGACTGGATAATTTTAAATTTGCCTTTATGTTTTCTAGTCTTCTTTTTTGTTTGCTGTAATCTGCTGTTGAAATCCTTTTTGAATTTTTTAGTTCAGTTATTTTATCCTTTATCTTCAATATTAGCATTGGTTAATTTTTAAGAATTTTTATCTCTTTTGAAATTCTCATTTAGTTCATGCATTAATCTCCTAAGCATATGCAGCACTTTTATAAGTTAATTTTCTCTTTCTTTTCTAAATTTTCTTTTATTTTTCATTACTGTTTATCCCTTTTATACTCCTCTCCACCTTGCAACCACAGTTGTCCATGTCTATGATAATTTTAGGTAATTATTTATTTTTAATGTATTTTTGTATATTTTATTGATTATGCTATTCCAGTTTCCCAGTTTCTTTCCCCTTTGCTCCCCTCTGCCCAGGAACCCCTCCTTCCCTCCCATAATTATACCCACCTTAGTTTATCTCTGTTTTATTAGGGTAAGTTTCTGGACCCTATTGTTTAGATCATGTTTCCATAATTCTTCATTTTCCTGATGCCATGCCTTAGTATCTACACATTTAAGAAAATGCTACCATGCAGTCTTTAAAGATTGGCCTTAAACAGAAGATGAAATTAATCAAGCTAGACAAATTTCTTTAGGGCTTTCAAACACTTTTGCTACACTAAACCACTATTTTTCCTTTCTTAGTAGCCCCCAGACATGAGAGACAAAAGCAAATTTACTGAGTATCAACATTAACGTGCAGTCCAACTATTTTTCTCCGCAGGGAAATATTTGGAGCTGAAGTTTTTCACTTGCTTACTATGCTTGGCCGGAAGGAAGAGGTGTAGTGAGTGTGTGATAACTTGGATTACTTTCTTCATTCTCCGTAGCCCAAGTATCTAAAATATACCACATCCTTTCAGCACTCCAATTCAGGCAGAATAGACTAGCCTAAGACAATCCCCAGAAGTTGAAACTTTTGGTGTACAATTCAATGACCTCTCTCTCCCAACAAAAGATGTGAGCTTTGTTTATTTGTCCTGTTTTTGCTTGCTTATTCCATGTTGAATGAAAAGGATGAGCTGTAGCAAGTAACCACACACTAGTTTGATCCATTGCCCTTGTTTTCTGTAGTTTTCTGGGCTCTAGCATATGCTCTATACTCTGAGGCAGTATCAAAGCCAGCCTCTCAGGTAACTCAGAGAAGTTGAAATGTTGAATTTGTGATTCAACTCTCTCCCTTTCCTAGGAAAAGCTGGGATCTGGATCTCTTTTATGTTTTCTGTGTGCTTGCTCTGTGGTGACCCAAGAGAAGTCATGGTGAGTGCCCACACTAGTTGAAACCACCATACTAGTTGCCCTAGGTGTCAGGTTCTTGGTCCTAAAGAACAGGTGTGAAAGCATCCAATACCTCATATGGTATTCCAAAAAGTTGAAACTTTGGGTGTGTAGTTAACTTTTTCTTCACTAGGGAGAAACTGGAAACTGGGTTGTTTACTTTTTCTCCATTGATTTGCTTTATGTTGACCTTGAGGAAGAGCCTTAGTGAATGCCTGCATTGTAGTACAAATTTTTGCCTTTGTTCTCTGTAGTCCCAGGGGTGTAGCATACATTAATCCTGTAGGTACTCTAAGACAGTCCAGGTGGAAACCAGTCCATCAGCAGTACCGACACAGTGAGATGATGTATGTGTGATCTGACTCTATCTTTCCTCTGGGATAGAGGGAAGCTGTGGGATTCCTCCTGACTGACACTTACCATAGGTGAGGTTTATGGTAAGAGGATATCTCCAATATTCCTACCAGTTTGATGTAGCTGGTTTCACATTCAACTGGGCTGAGGGAGCCTCTCAACTAGCTTCTGGGTATCTCACAAAGGGAGTTAATCTCCCTATTGCTGCTGATTCAGTTTGGCCATGAGCGAAAAGGAAGTCCCAGTCTTCCTTGTCTGCCATTTGCTGATGTCACATGAGTGTTATTTGTTTTTATGCCAGCACTTTGTAGAATGCCAGGCACTTGATCAATGCATATGGATTGATGATAGAAAATCATACACTATTGAGATTTTTGTGCTATTAATCAATTCACTGAATCACATTTTTATTCAAGAAATAACTGAGTCTCTTCTAATTATTTAGCACTTTTTTCTAAATAAGAAAGATTCTCCACAAGAAATATAAAGATAAAAAATATATAAAGATAGAGTGGCCAACTTGATATACCCAATACACAAAATGTATTGAGGAAGCCAAATAAAAAGTGCCTTTTTTTCTTACCTGGACAAATTGAGAGGTAAGATAAAAGACCAGCAGATGGAGATCTCAAATATCTACTTTATTGCTAATAAAGGTTAAGAGAAAGGACATAATAGAAAACTCAAAATTGCTTTTCATTGGACCCACAGAAATATAAGGTGTATACAGAAAAAGTCCAGTTATTGTTAACATAGCGAGAATGGTTTTCACAACATTGGTGTAACCTGGCAGCCAAGGACAGTGGACTAGAATGTGTAAGCTTGAACAATGATGACTTCACTGTACTAGTCAGTGGTGGGTGAAAGATGGCACTGAGTGAGCATGTGCACTCTGCAGCCATTGCATTAGATATGACTAAGTGGAGCAATGAATCTACATCCAACTTCCCATTAATATTCATCTATAGAAATTATTCAAATAATTCGGATAAATCAGAAGACTGCAGCTATGGGCAAATGATGGTTGGCAGCTTCATCAAGACAAGGTACCCACCTCATCATACATCACATCTCATACAGAGGTTTTTGGCTGAACATCAAATCACCCTGGTGACTTGGTTCCCTACAGTCTAGATTTGGCATCCTGTGGCTTCTGGCTTTTCCCAAAACTAAAATCACCTTTGAAAGGGAAGAGGTTTCAGACTGTTGATGAAATTCAGGAAAATACAAGGAAGCTGATGGCAATTGGAAGGACTGTGTGAGGTCCCAAGGTGTCTTCTTTGAAGGGAACTTCAAAGATTTTTAAAATTTTATAAAAGTTATTTAAAAATATAATTTTTTACTGGCCTGAGTTCTGTCAAGAGAACTGAAGCATTGTTGTCCACTATACAATGTTTTTTGTATCTTGTATCTTACTTAATAAATATCTCTATTTTTCATAGTTTGTGGCTAGATACTTTCTGGACAGACCTCATTGTATCTCCTAAAATTCTTCCAAATAAATAACCTTTGGTTTAACTTCCTATTTCATGCAGTGTATTCTGAAAAATAATTTTACAAGTATATAAGGATATATATATATATATATATACACCATATATAGTATATATATAGATAGATTTTTCATTACAGACATTCTTTATACAGATATAATGGAAATGTGAGGAAAGTCCATTAAAAGAGGTAAATAGTCTCTGTATAACTATTCACTAGGCAAATTATACATTAATAGCATAAAATACAACTATAAGATTTTATATTCAAATAAAATAAAACTTAGATTAGTTAATTAAGTTTATTTTTAAAAGCTTGTTAGATCAAGCCTAATACATGCTAACTTTGCCACTGTTTTCACTAAGAATAGAGGAATATGAAGTCTGTCCAGAGTGTATCCATCCATTTAATATGAAAAATAGACATTATTGAACAAGATACAAAAATAGGAAACACTACATAGGACAATGACACCTCAGTCCTCTTCAAAGTAGGCACATTGAGACTCACACAGCTCTTCAAATTACCTTCAGCTGCCTCATTATATTTTTCTGAATCTCATTGACAGTCTGAAATCTCTTCCCTTTCAAAGGTGGTTTTAGTTATAGGAAAAGCCTAAAGTTACAGGTGCCAAATCTGGGCTGTAGTGGGGCTGAATCAACAGGGTGATTTGATGTTTAGCCAAAAAACTTGGTAGGAGATGTCATGTATGCACAGTCACCTTGTGATGAATCAACCAATCACCAGTTGCCTATAGCTGTGGCCTTTTGAATCATCCAAATAGTTTCCATGGAGGAATACTTGAGCTGGATGCAAAATTGGATGCAGATTCCTTGCTCTACTTGCTCATTCATTTTTGAATAGGACAGCCATAGTACACATGCTCACTCAAAGGCACCTACCAACCCACTGACTAATAAAGTCATCATTATTCAAGCATGCACATTCCAGTCCACTTTACTTGGCTGCCAAGTTACACCAATGTCGTGCAAATCTTTCTACTTATACTAACAATGGCTGGACTTTCTGTAGATAGACCTTATTAACATTTTTCTGTTTAAAAACTTTTAAACTACTTTTATTATGATTATAAAGAAAACTATAAACAAACATTAGAGGTGTCAGGACTTGTTATCAACAGATGCTATTACCTAAACTTCCATTGAGGAAAAGAAGACCTGTCCAATTGTTGTATTTTTGTTTGCATTTTATTATTTATTATAATTTTTTGTATTACTGAAGCATCAGTTGTAATGTATCCTCATTTCTGGTTTTATTTACTTGAGTACTTTCTCTTTTTTGTTTGTGAATGTAGCTATAGGTTTTATTCTTTTGTGTTTTTTCCTTTTCATTTTTGCATTTTTTAATTTTTTTAAATTTAATTTTATTGTTGTTGTATTACACCCATCCACTTTTTACTCCCATCTGTCCCCTTCCCCACCCACTCACTCCCCCACAAAGTCAATCCCACTTTTTGTCCATGTCCATGGTTCTTCCATACTAGATTCTTGTCTAAACTGCACCCCTTCTTTGCCTCTTCCTCCCTCCTCCCGCTGTCCCTCTTCCCCCTGCCCACTGAAGGCCTATTCACTGTATTTTTCAATCTGGTTCTGTTTTGCTTGTGGTTTCTTTTGTTCATTATTGTCCTGTAACAAGTGAGATCATATGGTATTTGTCCTTCACTGACTGGCTTATTTCACTAAGCATGATACTTTCTAGTTCCATACATGTTGTTGCCAAGGTTAAGAGTTCCTTCTTTCTGCTGTGTAGCATTCCATTGTGTAAATGTACCAACATTTTTTGATTTAATCATCCACTGATGAGCACTTAGGATGTTTCCAGCATTTGGCTATGGTAAGTAACGGTGCTATGAACATAGGGGTACATAGGTTCTTCTGAATTGGTGTTTCAGGGTTCTTCAGGTATAGTCTTAGTAGTAGAAATGCTGCATCAAAAGGCAGTTAGTTTTCTAAGGAAACTCCATACTGTTTTCCATAGTGGCTGCACCAGCCTGCATTCCCACCAACAGTGCACCAAGGTTCCCTTTGCCTCACATCCTTGCCAACACTTGTTTGTTGATTTGTTGATGATTGCCATTCTGACAGATGTGAGGTGGTATCTTATTGTGGTTTTAATTTGCATCTCTCTGATGTCTAGTGATGTTGGACATTCTTTCATATGCCTCTGGGCCCTTTGTATGTCTCCTTCAGTGAATTGTCTGTTCAGGTTCTTTGCCCATTTTTTAATTGGGCTGTCTGTCTCCCTGAGGTTGACTCACATTAGTTCTTTATATATTTTGGAGATCAAAACCTTGTCTGAGGTATCATTAGCAATTATGTTTTCCCATACAGTTGGTTCCCTTTGAATTTTGCTGGTGTTTTCTTTAGCTGAATAGAAAGTTTTCAATTTGATATAGTCCCATTTGTTGAATTGTTCTATTATTTCCTTTGCCCTTGGTGAAGTATCAGTAAACATATTTCTGTGTAGGATATCTAAAATTTTACTGCCTACATTTTAATCTAGGACCTTTATGGTGGCACTGCTTATGTTTAAGTCATTTATCCAACTTGAGTTTATTTTGGTATATGGTGTAAGTTGGTGGTCTAATTTTATCTTTTAGCATGTTGCTGTCCAGTTCTCCCAATACCACTTGTTGAAGAGACTGTTTTTACTCCATTTTATGTTCCTTTCCCCTTTGTTGAATATTAATTGACCATAGAGCCCTAGGTTTATTTCTGGGCTCTCTATTCTGTTCCATTGATCTATATGTCTATTCTTATGCCAGTACCAGATAGTTTTGATGACAGTAGCCTTGTAGTATAGTTTGATATCCAGCATTGTGATTCCTCCTACATTGTTCTTCTTTCTCAAGATTGCTGTGGTTATTGGTAGGTGTTTTTGGCTCCATATAAATTTTTGAAGTATTTTTTCTATTTCTGTGAAGTCTGTCATTGGTATTTTAATTGGGATTGCATTGAATCTATAGATTGCTTTGGGTAGTATGGACATTTTAATGATGTTAATTCTTCCCATCCAAGAACATAGTGTATGCATCCATTTATTAGTATCTTCCTTAATTTCTTTCTTCATTGTTCTGTAGCTTTCTGAGTACAGTTCTTTTACCTCCTTAGTTAGGTTTATTCCTAGGTACTTTATTTTTCTGTTGCTATGATAAATGGGATTTGTTTTCTCACTTCTATTTCTGAGGTTTCATTATTGGTATACAAAAATGCTTTTAATTTCTGGATATTGACTTTATATCCAGCTATTTTGCTAAATTTGCTTATTAGGTCAAGGAAGTTTTTGGTGGAACCTATCGGGTTTTGTGTGTACACTGTCATGTCATCTGCAAATAATGACAGTTTGACTTCCTCCTTTCCAATTTGGATACCTTTGATTCCTTTCTCTTCTCTGATGGCTATGGCTAGAACTTCCAAGACGATGTTGACCAGAAATGGAGAAAGTGGACAGACTTGTCTCATTCCTGATCTTAGGGGGAAAGATTTTAGTTTTTGCCCATTGAGTATGATGTTGGCTTCAGGTTTCTCATGTATGGCCTTTATGATGTTGAGGTATGCTCCCCCTATTCCCATTTTGCTGACGGTTTTTGTCATAAATGGTTGCTGTACTTTATCACATGCTTTTTTAGCATCTATTGATATGATCATATGGTTTTTGTCTTTCAATTTGTTGATGTGGTGTAGTACATTTAGTCATCCCTGGGATGAAACCCACTTGACCATGGTGATCTTTGTAATGTACTGATGAATCCAGTTGGCCAATATTTTGTTGAGAATCTTAGCATCTATATTCATCAAAGATATTGGCCTATAGTTTTCTTTCTTAGTTGTGTCTTGACCTGGTTTTGGGATTAGAATAATAATTGGCCTCATAGAAAGAGTTTGGGAGTCTTCCCTCTTCCTGGATTTTTTGGTATAGGTTGAGAAGGATAGGAATTAACTCTTCTTTAAATGTTTGGTAAAATTCACCTGTGAATAGATCTGGTCCAGGGCTCTTGTGCTTTGGGAGCTTTTAGATTACTTCTTCAATTTCACTAATTGTTATTGGCCTATTCAGGCTTTCTGCCTCTTCTGGATTCAGTTTTGGTAAATTATACATTCCCAGAAATATGTTCATTTCATCCAGGTTGTCATATTTCTTGTCATATAGTTGTTTGTAGTAATTTCTTACAATCTTTTGTATTTCTGAAGTATCAGTTGTGATCTCTCCTCTGTCATTTCTGATTATTTCTGATTCTGTTTATTTGAGTCCTCTCCTTTTCTTAATGAGTCTGGATAAAGGCTTGTCAATTTTGTTCATTTTTTCAAAGAACCAGCTCCTGGACTTGTTGATTCTTCGAATTGTAGTTTGAATCTCTGAGTTATTTAGTTTTGCTCTGATCTTGATGATTTACTTCCTTCAACTTGCTCTGGGCTTTGTTTGTTGTTGTTCCTCTAGTTCTTGCAGCTTTATGGTTAAGTTGTTTGTATAAACTTCTTGTGGCCTTTTTAGGTAGGCCTGTATTGCTATAAATTTCCCTCTGAGGACTGCCTTTGCTGTTTCTCATAGGTTTTGAACTGTTGTGTAACCATTGTCATTTGTTTCCAGAAACTTCCTGATTTCATCATTGTTAACCCATTTATTACTTAAAAGCATGTTATTCAGTCTCCATGAGTTAGAGTTTTTGGTTTTTTTCCCTTGAGATTGGTTTCTAGTTTCAAGCCATTGTGATCTGAGAAGATGCTTGGTATGATTTAAATTTTCCCGTATTTGTGGAAGCTTGTCTTGTGGCCTACCATGTGGTCTATCTTAGAGAATGTTCCATGTGCATTTGAAAATAATGTGTATTTTGCTTCTTTGGGGTAAAAGACTCTGTATACATCAGTTAGGTCCATTTCCCCTAGAATGTTGTTCAATGCTGCATCCTTAGTGATTTTTTGTTTGGAAGATCTGTCCATTGTTGATAGTGGGGTATTAAAATCCCCTACTATTAGTGTGTTGCTGTCTATATCCTTCTTGAAGTCCTCCAAGATTTTTCTTACATATTTCAGAGCTCCTATGTTGGGTGCATATATGTTTACCAGAGTTATTTCTTCTTGATGGATTGCTTCCTTAAGTATTATGAAATGTCTTTCTTTGTCTCTTTTTATGGCCTTCATTGTAAAATGTATTTTGTCTGAAATAAGTATTGCTACTCCAGCCTTTTTTTTATGTCCATTTGCTTGATATGTATTTTTTCCATCCCTTCACTTTCAGTCTGTGTCAATCTTTTGTTCTGAATTGGGTCTCTTGAAGATCACATATATGTGGGTCATGTTTTCTTATCCATTTGGTTACCCTATGTCTTTTGATTGGTGCATTTAATCCATTTACATTGAAGGTTATTATTGATTGATACTTATTTATTGCCATTTTCCCACTTTGTACCTCTCTGTTTCTTCAGTTGTTGTTTTTTTTTTAAAGCAGACCCTTTAGCATTTCTTGCAATACTGGTTTGGTAGAGATGTATTCTTTTAGTCTTCTTTTGTCTGGGAAACTCCTTATTTCTCCTTCTGTTTTGAATGAGAGCCTTGCTGGGTACAGTATTCTTGGTTGCAGGCCTTTGTTTATCATTACTTGAAATATTTTTTGCCATTGCCTTCTGGCTGATATTGTTTCTGTTGAATAATCATTTAATAGCCTTATCGGAGCCCCCTTTCATGTTATTAGCTGTTTCTCTCTTGATGCTTTTAGAATTATCTCCTTGTCTTTGAAATTTGCCATTTTAATTATAATGTGTCTTAAGTTGGACTGTTTGGGTTGATCTTCATTAGGACCCTTTGTGCTTCCTGAACTTGAGTAATGTTTTCACTCATCATATTAGGGAAATTTTCTATCATTACTTTTTTGAACAGGTTTTCCATTCCTTGTTTCTCTTCTCCTTCTGGTATCCCTATGATATGGATGTTATTGCATTTTGTGTTGTCCTGCAGCTCTCTTAAAACCTCTTCAGTCTTGTTCAGCCTTCTTTTATTCTCTTGTACTGTCTTGGAATATTTTTCTACATTGTCCTCCAACTTGCTGATCCATTCCTCTGCTTCCTCTAGCCTACTATTAATTCCTTCTACTATATTCTTCAACTCAGAAATTGTATTCTTCATTTCCTCCTGGCTCTTACTGATAGTTTCTAAGTCCTTTTTGATGCTTGTGTAGCCATCAGTAAGTTCCTTGTAACTTCCCTGGAGTTCTTTGTAGTTCCCCTGGAGTTGTTTATAGTTTTCTTTGAGCTGGCTGAGCTCATTGAGCTTCTCCATCTTTTTGAATTCCATATCTGATAGTTTGTCTGCCTCTGTTTCATTTAGTGATCTTTCTGGAGATTTTTCCTTCCCTTTTGGTGATGAACTGATTATTTTTTCCCCCATTTTGGGTGTCTGTTGTTGCTCTTTTTTTTCTCTTGGATTAATCTGCTTTGCTTCCCTGACTTTGTGGAGCACCCTTCTGTGTTAGAAGATTTGTGGAGTTCAGTGTTGCAGTCTCCTAGATTTTCTCCATTTGTTGCTGTTGGGGTGGTCTTTATGTGGTTAACTTGGGCGTCTGGTTGTATTCTGGATTGGTTGTGTATGTTGCTCCTTTCCTTCCAGTTGGCTGATTGCAAGACACTCCTTCTGTCCTTTCTCATACACTGTTTTGAGCTGCTCTTAAAACAGAACCATCAGTCCAAGCAAAATAACCAGACCTTCAGAGATATCTTTCTCCTTTAATCCCCCTTTTGACTGCCTATGAAAGTAACTATATACCCATACCCTCCAAGGTAACCCCCACTTTTAATCACCCACCTCAGCTGCAACTGAGTCAGTCTTAATAGGGATGTAGATGTGTTAAGACTGTTGTACAAGCGGAAAAAATGATTAAGTTGACTAAAGTTAGATAATTTTGAAGGATGCAAAGGTAGCATGGATACAAGAGAGAAAACCAACTTATCTATTCTATAGAAATGAGGAGGGGAGCTCTGGATGGTAGCATAGTGGATAAGGTGCCAGCCTGCGAACCCAAAGGTTGAAGGTTTGATTCCCCAGCCAGGGCACATAACCAGGTTGCAAACCAGGTCTCCAGTCAGGTCTGTGGCTGGAGGCAGGTGAAACGCAACCATACATTGATGCTTCTCTCCTTTTCTTCCTCTCTCCCTGTCCCTCTCTCTGAAAATAATAAATAAAATCTTTTAAAAAAAAAGTTTCTTTAAAAAAAAGAAAGAAATGAGGAGGGGGAGAATCAGAAAGCCTCAAGTAGGAGTGAACAGTATAAGCCTGTATACATAGTTGCCACATCTACCTCCCTGTTCACTCTTAATGGGCCCTGATTGGTCCAGATGGAGCCAGGACCTTTGTGAGGATTGGAAGTAACTTTTGAAAAGGAAATGTTAGGGATTAATAGTTCACGTAGCTCTCGGTGTAACTGAGGTGCTTGAGATTAGCAGCAATCCATTTCCTGTTTCTGTTTCTTTTTCTTGGTCAGATCCCTGCAGTCTATAGTCTAGCTGTGTGGTCTTGGAGTGGCAGGGCCTATGGCTGTCACAGTCAGGGCTGATTCTGAGTGTCAGCCCCCAGGTAGGCTGGGCCTCCAGTAGACCTAGCTGGGTTTCTGTGCTGCTGGTGTTTTGGGGCCCTCCCTTCTCTCACTGGTTCTATGTGAAGACCAGCAGGGTGTCTATGGCTGTTCCTCCTCCTCCAGCTCCTGGAGGAGGTTCCTGCCTGTGATGGGCTCCTGACTGCCATGAGGGGTGGCCTGCAACCTTGCTGGCTCCTGTGATGGCTGGCCCTGCCCCCGCAGCTCCCAGAGGAGGTAGCTCCTGTCTGCTAACAGTGCCTGGCTCCCCTGGGTGAAGGCTAACCCTCCAAACAGTCTACCTCTTTGAGGAGTTTTTCACCGCTGCCTCTGTGATGTGTGCCTGGCTCCCCAGAGCATCCGCAGTACAGCTTGCCAGCTAACACTACTCCCCTTCCAGCCCCCTCCAGGAGGCCTTTGTTGCTTGCAATGGTTTCGCCAGTTGCACCAGCTGCAAGTTCCTGGCTTGTGGTTTTGAGAATTTTGTGGGAGCCTGTGCCAGTGTGGGTGCACCAGCCTAGGCCCTCCCCCTCGCCGAAGCTCCAGGTTGCTGCCCTCTCCCAGGTAGCATATCAATGGGACTTCAGTCTTTGTGGGAGCCTGCACGCCAGTGTGTCATTTTTGCACCATTTTTATGTGATAAGTTAGGGTTAAGCATCCAGTATATTCTATTTTTAATTAATTTATTGTTGTTCTATTATAGTTGTCTCATTTCCCCTCCATTGTTCTCCCCTACCTTGTCAACCCCATCCCTTCTCCCACAGACTATCCCCACCTTTCTGTCCATGTCCATGGATCATTTATACTAATTCCTTCACTAAACCCTTCCTGTTCTTTCCCTCCTTGTCCCCCTCCCCTCTGGTCACTATCAGTCTATTCTTTGTTTACATGATCTGGTTCTATTTAGATCATTTGTTTGTTTTGTCCATTAGGTTCTTTTATTAAGTGAGATCATATGGTATATCTGTTTCACTGCCTGACTTATTTCACTAAACATAATATTCTCCAGTTCTATCTATGGTGTCACAAAAGGTAGGAGTTCCTTCTTTCTTTCTGCTGCATAGTATTCCATTCTGTAAATGTACCTCATTGCGGGGTGGGAATATATTCATCCACTGAGGGATGTAGGCCATTTCCAGCACTTGGCTATTGTAAATAACGCTGCTATGAACATAGGGGTTCATAGGTGCTTCTGACTTGGTGTTCCAAGAGTCTTCAGGTATAATCCTAATAATGGAATTGCTGGATCAAAAGGCAGTTCCATTTTTAGCTTTTGGAGGAAATTTCATCCTGTTTTCAATCATGGCTACACCAGTCTGTGTTCTCACCAGCAGTGCATTAGGGTTCCCTTTTCTTCACATCCTCACTAGCACTTGTTGTTTATTGATTTGTTAATGATGGCCATTCTAACAGTTGTGAGGTAGTATCTCATTGTGGTTTTAATTTGCTTTTCTCTGATGGCTAGTGATGTTGAACATCTTTTCATATTCCTGTAGGCCCTCCATATGTTCTCCTTGGAGAAGTGTATGTTCAGATCCTTTGCCCATTTTTTAATTGGGTTGTCTTCTTTCCTGGTATTGAATCATTGAAGTTCTTTATATTTTGGACATCAAACCCTTGTCCCAAGGTATCATTGAGAAATATGTTTTCCTACATGGTCAGTTACCTTTTAATTTTGCTGTTTTCTTTAGCTAAGTAGAAACTTTTCAGTTTGATATAGTCCCATTTGTTTGTTTGTTCCTTTACTTCCCTTGCCCTAGGAGATAGATTGGTGACAATATTGCTGCATGGAATATCTGCAATTTTACTGCCTGTGTTCCTCTCTAGAACTTTTATGGTGACACAGCTTATGTTTAAGTCTTTTATCCATCTTAAGTTTATTCTGGTATATGCTGTAAGTTGGTGACCTAGTTTTATTTATTGCATGTCCCTGTATGGTTATCCCAGCACCATTTTTGAAGAGACTATTTTTACCCCATTTTGTGCTCCTGCCACCTTAAAGGTTTTTCTCTTTTGTGTATCTTATTTAAAAAAAAAAAAAAAAAAAAAAAAAAAAAAAAAAAAAAGCTCTTAGTTTCACCAATCTTCTTTGTTTAAAAGTTCAAGTCTTATTCATCTGTTTCAGTTATTTCCACTGATACTTGTGTCCTTCTTATTACTAACTTTGGATTTTTGTTCCTTGAGGTGCTTAGCTACATTGTTTATTTGAGACCTTTCTTGTTTCTTAATGAAGGTATTTTATTGCTACGACTGTCCCTCTTAGAACTGCTTTAGCTGCTTCCTATAAGTTTTGGTATATTTTATTTCCACTTTCTTTACTTTCAAGTTTTTCTTTTGATTTCTTCATTGACCCATTGATTGTTTAGTAGCATGTTATTTAATCTTCATATATTTGTGAACTTTTCAGCTTTTTTTTTTAAAGATTTTATTTCATTATTTTTAGAAAGAGGGGAAGGGAGAGAGGCAGAGAGGGAAAGAGACATCAATGTATGGTTGCGTTTCACCTGCCTCCAGCCACAGACCTGACTGGAGACCTGGTTTGCAACCTGGTCATGTGCCCTGGCTGGGGAATCGAACCTGCGACCTTTGGGTTCACAGGCCGGCACCTTAACCACTGTGCTACCAGCCAGGGCTTTGAACTTTCCAGCTTTTATTTTGTAACATTTCTAGTTTCTTACTGTTGTGTTTGGAAAATATGTTTAATATAATTTTTTCTTATATGTTATGAACTAACATTTATTTAACTTCTTGCTTATTTTAATTCCAGATAACTTTAGAAAAGTACTATTTCTATGTTGTGACATTTCTTCTTAATTACTTCATAAAGAATGATCAAACTTAATAAAGTCACAATATTGAGTTCATAACTATATTCCTAAAAAATAACTTATTTTGTTATTATGGCCTGAAAACTTTTTTGACATCAAGACCTTTAATTTTATCTCCTTTTAGATTTTCCCTAGGACCCCATGAGTGGTTTCCATAACCTATAAGTGAATTATTCATCTTACACATAGAGAGAAACAAGTCTTAATTTCATAAGAAATTATTTTATTTGATGATTTATATATTTCTTAAATGATTAAACAGTCTAGCTTTTCTTAAAATACTTTTGAAGAAAACAAATATTACATTAGAAAAATTAGTTATTCCAATTGCTATATGAAGTTATTAATTTTTTATTTTCCCATAATGAGCACATTTATCTTTTATTGAGGTTCTAAGAGGGTTATATGCCCTAAAAAACTAAAATTTGAAATGTTTCTGCTATTATTCTTTTTCTTGAAAATGCTTTTCTCCCACTTCAATATCTCACTGTTTTGCCCATTTTGCATGCAACTTAAACAGTAACTCTTCTCTTAAATAAAATAACATGTGCAGCAAGGTTTTCTTAAACTTTCACACTTTAGACTTTTTCAATTAACACTAATTCCTTAAATTTATATATTTTTCAAATATAAGGGCATAATTTTCTAAGTTTAAATAAAATCACATATACAAAAGCCATGGCTTTATTACTATATTTTTATAATTATTAAGAAATTATATGTATCAATATATTCTACTTTAGGTCATAGTGGTGTTTTATAAAATACCACTATAAAATAGAATTAAATTATTTTAGTTATATTGTATTAAATGAAATAAAGTATTAAATGTACATAATATTATTGCTTAAGATGCTCAGTAAGTCATAATTTGACTCTTGCTTTTAGATGGCCAAATAATGGAGGTTTATTTATTTAGGAGCCTGGAAAAAAGTGCACAGTTTCAAGTATTATAACCATATATAATTTTATATGTTTTGAATGAGAGGGAAATATAAGTTAACTATATCATTTATATCATGTTTAAACTCTGAAAATTATAGGAAAGGCATCTATATGTGTAAGAAAGAAATAAAATGAAATTTATTAATGTTTTTAACACCTGAAGGTTTTCTAATGTAGAAAACTAAAATTTTTAAAGAACTGATCTTACAGTAGAAAATACTTTCATATTCATTTTGAGTCAATTTAAAAAAACTTTTCACAATCCATTGGGTTATAGGCAAAAGAACTGAACTCCTGCAGTGTTTTATGTTTGAAATCGATGAAATTCTTCAGTACAAGCTTAAATATAATTTTGAAAGACTAAGAGCACAATATTGGCATGTTTTAAAAAGGAACTTGTTACACAGTGAAAATGGCATATGTATGTTGCTCTATCTGTTCCTGCATCTCACCCAATATAAAATACCCCATCTGTATGATCCTGGAAAACTGGAACATGTAAATCCAGAGGGTTGTAATTATTTGAGTTAAAAATAACATTTAAATTGACCAGAAGTCAATGTTTTAAACTCTGACTTGGATTTAAGCTACTTAGCTGTATTCAGAGCTTTCACACTTGATGGATATTACAATTTTTAAAGTGATTAGAAAATTTAAAGGTCTCATGATGATTAAGGGATTGTAAGCGGAGGCTAAAGGAACAGGGTTATAACGTTAGGAAGGAAGGTAAGAAGAAAGAAAAGGAAAGAAGAAGAAGAAAAGGAGGGAGGGGGAAGGTAGGGAGAGAGAAAGAAAGGAAAGGAAAGGAAGAAAAAAGTAAGTAAAAAGAAAAACCCCAAATTAAAAGTGACCTTGTAGTTCTTTAGACTTAATTTGCCCAATGTGTGGAAACTAAAGGACTAAACAGATACAGTATTGAGTAGGGGCATCTATATTGTGGTGGTCTCAAATTATCTCAGATTTAATAGATGGTCAGAGAAGTTAGATTAAGCATAAAAATGATTCAGCGAATTTCACATGCCGATACTAGATTGTAAACAGCTTCCCTAAAGAAGAAACTTCAGTCCAACCTCTCATCAACATTCCAATAGTCACATAACTATTTCTTTGATCCCTCTTAATCATACTATATATGGCCATCAAAATTGACACTCTTTAACACATAAAGCATATGTCATTCCATTGTCCCATTCTCATCTGTTGGGCACATTGTAATATAAATTTCCTTTGGGGTTTGTTTATTGATAATGTATAAAATACAAGTAATATGTGTGTTCTGATCTTGTACCTTGTAGCTATTCTTGGATTTGTTTTTTTTTTCCCTCTAATAGTCATATTGTGAATGCTTTAGGAGTTTACATATATAAAATACTATCATCCAAGAATAAATATTGTTTTACTTTTTCCCTTCCAATTAGGAGGGCTTTTGTATCTTTTCCTTTTCTTTTCTTGTTGAATGCTCTTTTTATCATGACATGGTGTTGGATTTTGAGAAATGTTTTACCGCATCTAGTGAAGTGACCATTTTTTGTACCTTCCTTCATTAATGTGGCACATGATTTATTTTTGTATGTTTAACCACTCTTACATCCCTGGAATAAATCCCACTTGGTCAAGGTATTCTTTAAATACGTTACTACATTTAGTTTGCATGTATGTTTTTAAGGATATTGGTGCATAATTTTCTTGATATGCCTTTGGCTTATCAGGCTACCATCATAGAAAGTGTCAAGGTGATTCCTCCTCTCTTAATTTTCAAGAGTGGGAGAAGGATTTGAGTTAATTATTTTGCAGAAGTTCGATAGAATGAATCAGTAATCTGTTCTTTCATTTCTCTTCCTTGAAAGGTTTTTCTGGGGGTATTTCATGTGGTTTTAATTTGCAATTTTCTAAACACTGATGGTTTAAGCACTTCTTCATGTGCTTATTAGCTATTCATACATTTTCTTACCTGAAGTGTCTGTTGGAACGCTCCCCTATTTTTAATTGTTTAGCTGTCTTTCTATTATTGGGTTGTAGGAATTAATAATCCATCCTGGATATTGTTCTCTCTAACCTTGAACTAATTTCCAGACCTAAGTATAATTTATTTAAAGGTAAATTACCACCTCCTTTCCATAGGCAACTTAAACTCTAAACCCATTTTGAACTCAAATACATTTAAAAATATACTTTTCAATATTTGCTCTCTTAGCCAATGACTCTAATCAGTTAACCAACTACGAAATCTGGTATCCTGCCTAGATTTCTTCCTCTCCGTTATCTCTGACCTCAAACCTGGAAGAAATTTTAAATATATCTTTTAAACATCTTCCAAATGTGTCCCATCTTAAGCATTTTATTATTACTGACTTCATTTAGGCCCACATACTTGCCTAACCAGCAGTCAGTAAACGTCCCTTGTAGAGACTCCTTCACAAATATTTCATATAATGTAGGTCACAGGATCTGGACCAGTGCCAGCTACTTATCTCTGCTATTGTAATTTGAAATCGGCAGGGACAAAGGAAGAACAAATGGGTGTGGCTGGGTTCCAATAACATTTATTTACAAAAACAAGCAGTCAGACCTTAGGCGGAGGATAAAGATAAAACTTAAAAAGAACAAATTGGATCTAAAAGAATTCAATCTTCATGCCAAAGTAAAATTCAGCACACTTTAACAGAAGAAAATATTCAGACATTTGGCAATGTAATATTGACAATGTCCTGTATCAATTAAAAACATAGTAGATAGAAGAAGCAGCAAGGGGTTAAGGTAAAATAAACAAAAACAAACATTTATAAACAAAGACAATAGTATGGTGATTATCAGAGGGAAAAGCAGGCTGAGGGAGTTTGAAAAATGGTAAAAGGGGAATAAATGGTGATGAAAAAAGACTTGACTTAAGGTGGTGAACATAAAGTACAATATACAAATGATGTATTATGGAATTGTACACCAGAAAACTATATTATTTTAGTAATCAATGTCACTTCAATAAATTCAATTTTTAAAAAAGCAGGAATTTTTTTCATATAATCAAAGGAGAAAGTCACTCAATTAAAAAAAAACATAGATGATAGAATTAACACAGAGATTTCAAAAGAGCTATTATAAAGTCAAGTGTTTAAAGGTAACTATCAACATAACGGAGAAACAGATGATATAAATAAAACAAGTGAACATTCTGAAGGTGAAAGCACAATATTTGAAATGAAAATTGATAAGAACAAATAACAGATAAGATACTGAAAAGAGAAGAACAATGTATCAAGACAGAAGTAAACAGTAAAAGGGAGAGGGCAATCTTGCATTTTGAATACCTGTAGAACACCATTAAGCAGTCTAATGTCTTTAAAACTGAAATCCTGGGGAAAAGGGATAGAAGTTAGAATAAGAAATATTTTAAAGATGAATGGTCAGAATATTTCCAAACTTGATCAAAACTCTAAATCCACAGATTAAATAAGCTCAATGACTCCAAGCAAGATAAACACAAGAATATTTCACCTAAACAAATCATTGATTATATTTTAAAAATAAGCAATAAATAGAAATCCTAAAAGTGGTCAGAGAAAATGAACATATTCTATGTAGGCCAAGAAACAAAAGAAATATCACTCAATTTTCATCAAAACCAATCCAAACTAGAAGTAAATTAAATGGAGTTTCTCATTCCTAAAAAATGCATATATTTTGCATATATATTATCACCCTAGAATTTTATGTTCAATGAAAACAGCTTTCAAAATTTAAAGGTATTTTTAAACAAACTACAGCTCAGATAATTTGTGAATAGCCAACTTACAGTAAATATGTTTTTAGACTGAAGGAAAATAAACCAAGATAAAAACATAGAATGTCAAGAAATAATGAAGAAGAACGAAAATCTGTGGGTAAAAATAGAAGAATATTATAACAAACTCATGATTATAATATAGATTTAAAATATTTGGGTAATTAAAATGAATGGCCAGAATCATGTTAATTATGACATGGCAATAGATGGTCTTTTTTAAAAGTATATTTTATTGATTATGCTATCGTAGTTGTCCCAATTTTTCCCTCGTGTTCCTCCTCTACCTGGTACCCCTTTCCCTCCAGTAATACCTGCCCCCCAACTTAGTTCATGTCCATGGGTCATACATATAAGTTCTTTGGCTTCCTCATCTCCTTTACTATTCTTAACATCCCCTGGTCTATTTTGTACCTACCAGTTATGTTTCTTAATCCCTGCACCTTTTCCCCCATTCTCCCCCTCCCCCACCCTGCTGATAATTCTCAATATGATCTTCCCATCTATGATTCTGTTCCTGTTCTGGTTGTTTGCTTATATTTTAGTTTGTTTTTATTTTTTAGATCCAGTTGTTGATAGCTGTGAATTTGTTTTCATTTTACTGTTCATAGTTTTGATCTTCTTCTTCATTGTGGCCCTTTAACATTTCATATAATAAGGGCTTGATAATGATAAACTCCTTTAGCTTTACCTTGCCTGGGAAGCACTTTATCTGTTTTTCAATTATAAATGATAGCTTTGTTGGATAGAGTATTCTTGGTTGTAGGTCCTGCTTTTCATCACTTTGAATACTTCCAGCCAGCAAAGTTTCTTGTGAGAAATCAGCTGATAGTCTTATGGAAACTCCTTTGTAAGGAAGTCTCTACAAATTGCTTCTAAGATTCTCACTTTATCTTTAACCTTTGACATTTTAGTTATGATATGTCTTGGTGTGGTCCTCCTTGGGTACAACTTGTTTGGGACTCTCTGTGCTTCCTGGACTTACATATCTATTTTCTTTACAAAGTTAGGGAAGTTTTTTTTCATCATTTTTTCAAATAAGATTTTAATTTCTTGCTCCTCTTCTTTTCCTTGTGGCACCTATGATTTGGATGTTGGCACTTTGGAAATGTTCAAGAGTCTTCCTACTCTCCATTTTTCTGAATTCTTGATTCTTTATTCTATACTGCTGACTATTTATTTCTTCCTTATGTTATAATTCATTGATTTGAAGCCTGGCTTCCTTCCCTTCACTATTATTTCCCTGTGGATTTTTTCTTTGTTTCACTTAGTGTAGCCTTCATTTCTTCCCATATGCATTTCTCATATTCATTGAGTTCTCTGAGCATCCTGATCACCAGTGTTTTGAACTCTATCTGATAAGTTGGTTCTCACCATTTTGCTTAGTTCTTTTCTGGAATGTTGATGTTGAACTGTTTTTCATTTGGGCCATATTTGTCTTCTCAATTTGGTAGTTTCCTTGTGTTTGTTTCTGTATATTAGGTATTGTTGCTTTGACTCCCTGCCTTGGTGAACCCATTATATTGAAAGGGGTGGAGCCTTGGCTATTCATCAGTGCACAGTGACCCATTTCACTGCATTGTGGCACTGTATGTGGGAGAGGGGTCAGAGAGGGAACAGTGCTGCTATCCTGTCACTTGCCTCTTTTGCAGTCACTTCACCTACTCCCTGCATGTGACTGGCACCCCTTTAGCTGTTGTCCTGGTGGTAGTACCCAGTGTGGATGGGTTTGCATAAGCTCTAGGGCCATGGGGGCCCACTAAATGGACTTTCCTGAGAGATGGGAAATTTCTTCTGCCAACCTAACCCCAGAAGCTATGAGGCTTTATTTTCATGGTGCTGGAAACCTGGGCTGCATGCAATTTGGCTTGGGGTGGGAATCACTCCCCAGGTGTCCTTCCCAACTTGTACCTGCCACACATGAATGTAAAACCACTCATTACACAGGCCACTGCTATTGCCTTGCCACTGCTGCCTTGCTGCCGACACACCACATCCTCTCCACTCACCCTGGCTCCCCATCTCCATGTCTCTTACATGTCTGGATGAATATTTCTTCTTTAAATCCTTGGTTGTCCAACTTCCATAGAGTTCAATTTTCTGGAAGTTTTGATTGTTTTTTTGTTTTGGGATTAATTTGTCATGATTTTTATGGTAGTACAAGGAAGCATGTTTACCTAGGTTTCCATCTTGTTGGGGAGTCCCGGAATAGTTGGACTGAAGTGTTCCTAACTTATAACATTACTGACATAGTGGTGAATATAATGTGTATTTAATTATAGTAGGTAAAGAATGTATGTTTTGTAAAGCAATCACTAAAAGAATAGACAAAATAGCCCTGGCTGGTAGCACAGTGGTTAAGGCGCCGGCCTGCAAACCCAAAGGTTGCAGGTTCGATTCCCCAGCAAGGGCACATAACCAGGTTGCAAACCAGGTCTCCAGTCAGGTCTGTGGCTGGAGGCAGGTGAAATGCAACCATACATTGATGTCCCTCTCCCTCTCTGTCTCTCTCCCTTCCCCTCTTTCTAAAAATAATGAAATAAAATCTTAAAAAAAAAAAAAAAAAAATAGACAAAATAATGCATTTACTTACTTAGATATGCTTATGGAAAAAATGAATCTTGACCTCCCCCTCCCCAATCTAACATTATACATAAAAATCAATTCAGATAGATTATCTATTTAAATGTTAAAAGTAACAAGCAAAGCTTTTAGATTAAAACAAGAAATTGTCATTATAACTTCTGAGCAAGCAAATACTTCTTATGCAGGGACATAAACCTAGTTATTTATAAGGGAAAAATGTAAAAAGGTGTGCTACAAAGAATAAAGAACACAGGCCCAATACATATTATTTGATGTTACAGAAACTTTGACAATCAACATCAGCAAGTATGAGTCAAGAAGAAAATTGTACTAGCTAGTCAGCAATAGGAATGCCTTGAACTGAATCCAGAAAATTATTTTTAAAAGAATACTGTATAGAAGTTAATCTACATGAAAAGTACAAGGTTAATTTAATATTGAGATATATATCAATATAAATTATCACATTAACAAATTAAGAGAAAATTGTCTTCAGTAGATGGGAAAAAATAAACAAAAATCCTGGAAAAATTTATCATTCATACCTGATTTAAAAATAAAAATAATAACCTGGAAAACAGAGATAATTTCCTTGCCCTAATAAAGGTCTTTGTCACAAACTCTGCAATAAACAGTACACTTATTGGTAACATATTAAGAGTTTTCCTTAAAGTAAAAAAAAATATTACTTTAAGTAGATGTTCTACCCAATGTAACAAGAAAAAAAATAGCCATTGGGAAAAGTAAAGGTATTCATAGTTTATATGTTTGTCTCCAGAGAAAACGTAAATAATCTATAAGTTATCATTATTAAATTGTTTAGCAAGATTGCTATAAAAATTAATTGTATTTTTATGAGGAAATGTAAACTTTAAAATGGTATAACTTACCTTAACAATAAAAACTGGTACTCTCAAATTATTTCAAAAAATTCCAGAAGAGGGAAGACTCCCAAACTCTTTCTAAGAGGCCAGTATTATCCTAATCCTAAAACCAGGTAAAGATACCACAATAAAAGAATAATATAGGCCAATATTCTTGATAAACATAGATGCTAAAATCCTCAACAAAACATTGGCAACCTAAATCCAGCAATACATTGAAAAGTTCATATACCATGATAAAGTGGGATTAATTCCAAGGATGCCAGGACTGTACACTTTCTCAAATCAATAAATGTTATACAAAATGAAAAAAAAAATCAAATGATGTCAATAGATGCTGAAAAAGCATTTGATAGAGTACAGCACCCATTTATGATTAAAAAAATATTCAGTAGAGTGGGAATAGAGAGAGCATAATTCTACATAATAAGGGCCATGTATGAGAAACCTACAGCCAACATCATACTCAATGGGCAAAAACTAAAAGCTTTCTACTTACGGTCAGGAACAAGACAAGGATGTCCACTTTCACCACTTTTGTTCAACATAGTATTGGAAGTTCTAAACACAGCGATCAGACAAGAAAAAGAAATAAAAGGCATCCAAATGGGAAAAGAGGAATTAGAGCTGTAATTATTTGCAGATGACATGATAATGGACATAGAAAACCCTATGGGGACTTACAGCCAAGATGGAGTCATAAGTAGATACACTGTGTCTCCCTCACAACTAAGAATGAATTTACATCTATCTCAAAACTAAAGAAAAACAACCAGAAGTTCCAGAAAATCAAACTACATGAAAGTTCAACAAATGAGGAAATAAAGAAGCACTCAACCAGACAGGTAGGAGGGATAGAGGTCAGGTGGAGAGCATTGGTGATGGTGGCACAGGGACTGAGGCTGCAGCAAAAAGTGCAGTTATATGTTTTTAAATTAGGGAAGGAAATCTGGGAAGTGATCCCATACAAGACCACACAGCTCATGGTTCCAGCCCAGGGGAACTAGAGCCAGGAGCAACAGCTGTATCAGTGGCAGTGGTGGAGGATGTGGTCATGTATTTTAATAGTAGGGAGGAAACCCTGGAAAGTGATCCTAGCCCCAGACCAGACTGTGCAGCTCATAGTTCCAGCACCAGAGGAAATAGAGCCAAATTGCTTCTGACTATGAAAACTAGTAGGAGTTGGGGCAAAAGAAGAAACTGCTGGTCTCTCAGAGAGAATGGCATTATTTCCTCTCAGATCCCCTCTACATACAGCACCACAATGTGGTAGAAAGGGTCACCCCATACTGATGAATACCTAAGGCTCCACCCCTTACAACCGAACAGGTATGACAGCTCTACCTAAGACACAGAAGCAAACACAGAAGGCTGCAAGTTGAGGAGACAGAGAAGTATAGCCCAACAAGGGGAGCGGGGGTAGATCAATATTCCAGTGGGAGAACTGAACAACAGATGATGAAGCCAACCTAACAGACACACAGTTTAGAACATTGGTGATAATCATGCTCACAGTCTTGGCAGACAAGATTAAGGATGACAAACACATCAGGGAAGAAATGAAGGCTATGCTAAGTGAAACAAAGGAAAATTGACATGAAATCAATGGTGAAGGAAAAGAAGCTGGGATTCAAATCAACAAATTGGAACATGGGAAGAAATAAACAATTGATCAGTACAGAAGGAGGAAACAAAAATATTCAAACATGAGGAGAGACTTAGAAACCTCAGGGAGAACTTTAAACATGCCAACATTCAAATCATAGTGGAAACCAGAAGGAGGAAAATAAGAGCAAGAAATTGAAAACATTGTGAAAAAACAATGAAGAACTCCTCAAATTCAATGAAGAAAATAGGTATATAAGTCCAAGAAGCACAGAGAGTCCCAAACAAGCTAGACCCAAAGAGGATCATCACTAGCTCAACATCACCAGCCATCTGAAAGATGCAAATTAAAACCACAATGAGATACACCTCACACTGGTCAGAATAGCCATCATTAACAAATTGACAAACAATAAGCACTGACAAGGATGTGGAGAAAAGGGAACCCTGGTGCACTGTTGGTGGGGATGCAGACTGGTGCAGCCACTATGGGAAACAGTATGGAATTTCCTCAAAAAACTAAGAATGGAACTGCCTTATGACCCAGTGATTCCACTGCTAGGATTATACCTGAATAATCCTGAAACACCAATTCAAAAGAACGTATACACCCCTATATTTATAGCAGCACTATTTACAAAAACCATAGTGCTAGAAATAGCCCAAGAGCCTATCAGTAAATGAGTGAATTAAAAGAACTGGTACACTTACACAATGTTATACTATACAGGAGAAAGAAAGAAGCAACCTTTTGCGATAGCATGGGTGAAGCTGGAGAGTATTATGCTAAGTAAAATAAGCCAGGTTGTGAAAGACAAATACTATATGACCTCACCTATAAGAAGAACCTAATAACAAAAACAAATGAGCATGAAAACAAGGAACACACTGACAGTGACCATCGGGGGTAGGGGAGGGAAATAAAAGTTGAAAGAAGTGGAAGTGACTAGTTAAGGAACATGTATAAATGATCCATAGACATGGACAACAGGGTGGGGATTGACTGTAGGAGGGGGTGGGGCTGGGCAAAGGAGAGCAAAGAGGGGAAATTTGGTACAACTATAATAGAAAAATAATAAAATATTTAATAAAAATATAAATAAAACACTGCTTTTAATTTACATTTCCTTTAAATCTAAAGAAAAATTTACCATGCCTTTGATAGCCAAAATCATAATGTGTATTTTTAATCTCAAAATTAATTTTGAAAATATAACAAATATCAATAATATTAACAGAATTTTTGCTAGAAATACGCAAAGGGATTCAAAGTTCTATATGGGCAGGCAAAAGATGAAAAACAGATTTTGGGGAGTAGAAAAAGAAAGAAGCAGTGCAGGAGGAGTGGGAAATGCTTTTCCATATATCAACATCTATCATAAAGTTATGTAATTGAGACAGTGTACTGTTGATGCAGGGATAAAGAGGCCAGTGGAATACAGTGAAAGCTTCAGAAAAAGATACCTGAATATATAAAAAATTACACAGACAGAACTAGCATTTCAGGTAGATGGGGTAAAGGACAGGCTTGCAGTAACTATTCTAGAAAGCTGGTTATTTGTGTAGGAAAAAAACAAACTAGTTTCTATTTTAAAGCATACACAAAATTATTTTAGGTAAAGGTCTCAAACATAAATAGATAAAGTACTAATTTTATAACTATATGGAATATAACATAAAAGATGATAGGTTTGAACAACACTAAAATTAAGCTTTATTTTCATAAAAAGAAGATTAAAAATTTAGAACGTAAGCCATAAGCTGACAGAAAACATCTGCAATACATACAGCCAACAAAGTATTAAGATTATGAATATAGAGAGAATTTCAATGAATCAAAAGACCAAAAATAAATAATATATGGGCAAAAGATTTGTGAAAAGGCATTTCACAGAAAAGGAAGCATAAGTAGCTAATAAGCATGATATTATTCTAAAATTTCTCAGTAATCGGAAGGATACAAATTAACAAAAATACATTGCTGATATCCACCAAACTAAGAAAAATTATTAAAATTTTATTACAATTTGTTGGTAAGTCTTATTCTAAAAATATATACACTTCCTAATTTGGTCAACTTTTAAAAAATAAGATTCTTAAATTATAAAAGCTTTATATCTACAAAGCTGAGATACATTTCTTACCCTATGAGTATTTGCAAGAGAAACTTATCCACGTGCAGAACAGAAGCTGTGTATGAAGGTAAGCACAGCAGTACTGTCTGTAATAGCAGATAATCAAAAACAATGCAAATATCTATAGACAGAAGAATGGGGTAAAATCAATAACATATATAAAATTGAATATAATGTGAGTTATAGTGAATAAATGTCAGCCACAAAGATAAGTCACACAACCTTTTTTTTTTTTAATTTTATTGTTGTATTACATCCATCCCCTTTTTGCTCCCCTCTGTCCCCCTCCCCACCCACCCATTCCCCCCAAAGTCAATCCCACCTGTTGTCCATGCCCATGGTTCCTTTATACTAGGTTCTTGTCTAAGCTGCTCCCCTTCTTTGCCTCTACCTCCCCCCTCCCCCCAACCCCTTTCCTCCTGACCACTGAAGGCCTATTCCTTGTATTCATATACTTGGTTCTGTTTTGCTTGTTGTTAGTTTTGCTCATTATTGTCCCATAATGGGTGAGATCATATGATATTTGTCCTTAGCTGACTGGCTTATTTCATTAAGCACAATACTCTCCAGTTCCATCCATGTTATTGCAAAGGGTACAAGTTCCTTCTTTCTTTCTGCCATATAGAATTCCATTGTGTAAATGTACCAAAGTTTTTTGATCCAATCATCCACTGATGGGCACTTAGGCTGTTTCCAGCACTTGGCTATTGTAAATAGTGCCGCTATGAACATAGGTGTGCATAGGTTCTTATGAATTGGTGTTTCAGGATTCTTTGGGTATAG